>JAOWBL010000014.1:2567078-2605448 GCA_028564865.1 Zenarchopterus dispar | reverse complement strand
ACCCAAACACATCAGATATCATTTGAAAGGTCAGGATGTCCTCTACAAAGCACACCAGGGCTTAGTAGGGTAGCTCAGATGTGTCAAAATATATAAAGCAAAAACTAATGTCCACTCCAGATGACATACATGTATAGGCTGGGTCTCAGGAGGATATTATATTTATTAAGACAACCTTTGTCTGTTACATCTCTGCATCAAAAATGAAAACAATAAATCATAAAAAGTAAAGTTTCTTTGTGTAAAACGGTAAAATATAATGATTATAGTTGGCAAATTACAATATCATCTGAAGCTATAATGTAAAAAATCTCATTCATCTTCCCGGGGGCACAAGGTTGGATTGTACTTGCCACATGGATCAGCTGATCCTTCCACAATTCTATGAACAATTGTAGGACAAATAGATTGACAAATTCCTGGTAGGAAACCTTTTTCTGATAAAAATTAGAAAAATGGTGCACAAAAATATATGCCTGGGGTCATATATGAAGGTTAAAGTGATTATCTGCTTTTTTTCCAACCACGATGCTTTTATGAAACCTAACATAAAAATTCTGAAATGTCCAAGGTAAACTCAAAAGGTGAACCAAATCAAATTTCAGACTAAATGAAGAGCATACATAAATAATCCATAACATAACAAATACCTTTTTATAGCTGTTTTTTCGTGATTTTTATTGTTATTGTGATAGTTGGGAATCGAAGTTGAAATCAAGGTTCCATTTTGATTTATTGCACAGCTGGAAGATGATGTAGTTTTAGTTTAAGAGTCATTCCAAGTCCCCTCCATTCCTCTTTTTTCTTCTTGTTGTTCTTGTTCTTTTTTGTTCATCTTTTTCTTTTTTTCTTCGTTCTTGTTCTTCTGTTTCGTCTTCTTGCTTCTGTGTGTGGGTTGAGTTTTAGTTTCATCTTTTCAAAGAGTGGTATTCCAAAACTACTGGAGCTTTGAAAAAAGTTTGTTCTTGAGTGCGGTTCAATAGGGTCTTGCTGTTCTTTGGTCATCACAAAAGGTGAACCGTCTTTTAGCACAGCCTAAGCACATGAAGTAATATCTTTGTGTTTTAGGCTGAATATCAATATTTGGTATAAATCTGTATTTCATATGAACTTGCTTAAATGGTAAATTTTACTTGGCGCTACAGAAATTATCTAAAAAACACTACACAGTATTTACTACCATGTAACTGAAAACATAATCTATAAAAAAAGAAATAAATAGAAAATAACTAGCTTATAACATGATATGGGACAAAGTGGTGTGGTGTGTATTGATTTCAGCTGTTGTTGAGATCAAGAACCCCTAAAAGCATCCCGCTAAGTCCACTTCTGATTTGTGCTTCCCTTACTCAGGTCTCTTGGGTGTTGGAGCAGCATGAGGCCTCATCTTCCAGCGATGACCTGACAGCAGTAAGAAATAACACAGACCAAATGTTATGTCTACTGGCAGAGGAGCGCCCTGCTGAGAGCTCAGAGGATGGCTCCGGGGTGGCCCCCATTGGCCCAATACTGGAGCTGGTCATCACAGAGAATATTCTGGAGCGGCTGGTTCAGTGGCACATCCACCGCGGCCTGGACCCAGACAGCCAGGGGGCTCTTCTCAAGCTGTTTGAGATGCTCATCGGCCAGTCCCAGCAGCCTCTGCTTCAGCACACAGCCATCCTCCACCCCCTGCTGAGGCTGCTGGGGGCATGCGCTGACCCAGAACTTGGTTGTCCTCCAGCCCTCGAGAACAGCCTGGTACTACTGCTCAACCAGGTAATAAAAACTTACTGCAAATGTGTGTGGGTTTTTTTTCGTTTCAGTCTTTAGACAATTGTAAACTCCTGTTTTGCCGACGCACTCTGGAAGTGGTGCTAGGATTCCCTGCAGCATTAGTGCTGCCGGGTAATGTGAGAGTTGATGAAGTCAGTGAAGTCTGTCAGCTCGTCTGTGCATAGTTTACACTCAGCTTCTAAAAGCTGTACTTCCTACTTGGCATATTCTCAAAAAAACTGCTTGGCTCAAGGTAATTAACACCATCTGATTGCATGCCCTTGTAGTCAGCTGTCCCTGGTAGTGATGTCATCTGCTGGCCACTGGTTAGTCACACTGGTGATGGAAGTAACAAGTGGATTTTGGGGTACTGTCTCCAGATAGGGACAGTTTTACAGACATTATTTAGTTCCTTGTCTCTATCTGCTCACAGCATTGTTGCATCTCATTTTACATTTTTATTCCTTTTATAATACAAATGCACGTCATGTAAGTAATGTTATCAATTTTATCAGTTATTTTATCAATTTTCAAGCACAGGATATATTCTTCCTCAGCACATTTCAGAGCTTCTTAATGCTGTTAATTTCTGGACTCTATAATGGCCAATAGCTGTGTGAAAATGGTCCCTGAAACACTCGTTTGCACTTTGAACCTGAATCCTGGAATTATCATCTTGGTAATCTGACTGTGCTATCACGGAAGAAAAATAATTCATTGATGTAGAAAAAAACAACATAATTTGGTATTTTCAGCGGACACCTTTTTTTTTAGCACATAACATAGCTTAACCTAAACCTGACTAACAGAAATAGCCCCAAATCACAACACTGTCCCTACAGGCTTGCTTTGGTTGTTACTACACATGATGGGTGCATCTCCACCCCCCTTTTACTTTGCTGTCATTGCAGCAGGGTAAATCTGCACTCATTAGACCACATGACCTTTTTTCATGGCTCCAAAGTCCAATGGCTTCCTTAAGCAACAAAGCTGTATAATCCGTGTGCCGTTCATTCCCTCCATTTACAGTTAAAACAAATTCAAAAGTGACTTATTTTGTTAATTTGTCTTTGAACCAGACACTGAAAAACAAAAAAAGGGCTTAATTTTCATACTTGCAAGCCAAAGAAATAACCCAAGACATTTCATGGAAAATTATTGTGGAATTATGGAGAAATTTTACCTGATTCAAAAGTCATCATATATGTACCTCCAAAAAGGGAGGGGGAGTCAAAGGTCAATTCTGAGTTGAGGCAAAAAATCCAGTGATTTTATTGTTGTCAGTGATGTCTAATAACAGCACAGATGACTTTTCTTTTTCTTTTTTTTCATTTGAAATATTTAACTTTCAGCTGAAGTAAAGTTTGGACTACACATTAGTGCAGTTTTAGTGTCTTTTTGTAGCTGATGGAACAGCTGAGACGTCCATAGCTGACAGGTCATCGCTGTTCTGATGGATTGTGATGGCTACAAAGCTAGTATTGTTACCAAGGTGGTAACTTCTGGGTCATGTGAACTTGACCAGTTCAATTTTAAAATCAAATTGGGTCCCATACCCCGTTTTACCCATTTGTATTTTTGATCTGACCCTGAAATTGAAAGTATGGAAAATGAGTCCTTTCTCATCTTTTGGTATTTGATTCAAAGATAACTAACAAAATAATTGGTCACTTTTTCACTTTTTTTGGACTTTTGTCAATTGAAAATGGAAAGAATAAATTTTAAAGAGGAAGAAAAAAGCGCAGAAAATTTGACATTCAATTCTGTCAACACCATAATTATACTGGAGATTAAGTTTCTGCTGTAACTAAAGACATATTCATATATCCCTAAATTCCCCTTCAATAACTGGCAAGTGACAATATTATAAAATCATCACAAGTAATTTTACTGTTTGGGACATGTTGCCTGTACAGAGAGAGTGAAAGGTGAATTGTGTTTGTGCTGAGAACTGCCTCCCTAAATGATGTTTGTGTGTGGACAAAAGGCACCATGCTGAGACTCGAGCTGGTCCACAGCTGCAAGGCAGTTTAAATTTCACACATCAAACTGCTTTTATGCATGGTCTAATGATGTTTGAATGTGCTAAAGTGGGAGTCTAATCACCTGCTAAGCCCAAATGGATACTAGATTAATGGATACCAGACTAATAATTCTTCTCATATCACAACCATATTAGACTTCACGTTCTACTACCACCTCTTTTATTGACACTCTTTAAATTCCCATCAGGTCTGTGTGTCCATGGCCCGGCAGCCTGTGGTTTTAGAGATGTTGTTTCGGGCTGCACCGGCCCAACAGGGCTCCACCAATCTGCTGATCTTTTCCCTCCTTGTCCCGTTCATCCATCGGGACGGAGCCATTGGACAACAAGCCCGAGACGCGCTGCTACTGGTTATGGCGACCTCGGCCAATCACGAGGCTGTGGCACGATACATCGCTGAGAACTCATACTTCTGTCCTGTGAGTGATGGCAATTTTTTACATTTTTTTTTTGTTTAATTTAAAGAACCTTATTTTGCTGATCTGTTTCAAACCAGTTTAGGGTTTATTATGTTTGTTTGTACTCCAGCAAAAAGTCATAATCAATCTTGGATTTAAGCCACTTGAAAAGATTATGGTTGAATTTATATTCAAGTGACTGAATCAGGAATTCAGTCATTTGAGTTTGACATTTTAATCCTTGAACATCCCTCGAATTTACTACCGTCTGGGAAGGAAAAATGTAGACGCATAAAAGACTGTTCTAAAATCTGTGCAGAAATACTGCTTTTTTTCCTGCATGTTGTTGTATCATGTTTTATTGAAGTTTTTTTTTTTTTTTTTTTTTTTCTTCAAGCATCCTTGGAGGGGGGATGAAAATTTACATTTTAAGATTTAAAAAAAAAAAAAAGAATACTAGTGTGAGGAAGTCAATGTTTCTTCTACTTCTTACGTTTTAAAATATTTTTTAAGCAATATTTATACTGGCATTTGAAGGGTTCAAATCCTAACTGTTCTTTTAGAGAGTGCAAAAAGTGTCAGTAGTGTATAATAGAACCTGAAGAGTGACCGACATTAGGTTAAAAAAATACAGAACAAAAGAAACAATGTCAAAAGTTATGTTTTAAGCTACAGTTATGTTATAATTATGTTGTAACACACCCTTAATGATAACCAAACACACAGAGACATATATATATATAACAGAATGATCAGTGTCTTGTTCTTTAATTTTAAATCCAGCTGAGCATCCATTTTAGAAACATATTGGCAGATGTTCAATATATTTTATTCCCTATGCAAATTGTATTTTTATTTGTCTATTTTGACTGTCACATCAGTACAAGAACGGTAAACTACTCATGAATACGACCTCTTTCTTGACGTGATCGTTGGGGACAGCTGTTGAAGTGAAGTAGGACTCTGGCTTGCTTTCCTTCTCTGCTCTTAAGAAAAAGGAGTCTGGTGTGTGTGTGTGTGTGTGTGTGTGTGTGTGTGTGTGTGAATGCTGCTGCCTAATTTTAATGCATTAGTGATGGTGTGTGATAATGTTAGAGGAAGGAGATGACTATGCACTATGACAGACCACTCATCCTTATCTACGTCCCATCAGGTCTTTTGCAACTCAAAACTGACCGAACATCTAAAAAAAAATAACGCCTTTACCCAGGGAACTGTTGTCCTGTTGAGGAAGAAACAAGGTTGTGTTTAAAGCTTCAGACAACAAGTTTCTTTGAGTTATGTTTCTGTTTAACAGAAAATCTGCAGTATGTAATATCCTTGTTGAACAGTGCATAACAAAACAAAATGCTTTGTAATATATACTCATCCTTCAGTGTATCTTCAGTTTAAATCTAAATCTAGCATAGATGCCAGATAGCAAATACACTAAACAGACACTTATAAAATAAAACTCAATACCATCACATAACTTAAACGCATAATTGTGAATTGATTTTTTTTTTTTTAAATAAACTAAATTGAAATATAAATTAATGGATGTTGCAAGAACAATGCTATTTTAAACTTCTATTAGAAAACGCTTTGTGGAAAAAGCCAACAAACTTAGACCTGCATTGTTGTAATTCCCTAAAACTGCCACTAGATGTAGCTAGAAGATCCATTTATTACCCAGAATGCTTCAAGACAAACATTTGGGCTGCTGTAACTGCTCTGTTTCTTTTGGATAATGTAGAGGACTTCCTGTTGTGCGACTGTGTGTGCATGCGTTTGAAAGTCAGGACAGTTGTCTTTAATTCTGGTCACTAAGAAACATTTGAATCTTGACGCTGGACTGTATTTAAGTGTTGTATGTTGATGCATTCTGTGTGTTCGGTACCTTTACCTTCTCTGTCTAGTTGGCTGCTACTGAGCTTGCTCGGCTATTTTCTGCTCATCTTCTTTCCAGCAGCTTCAGTCTGACCTACTTACTTCTAAAAAGGTCTAGCAGAAGTGGTATCAAGAACCAAATGCTCCTCTCCTCGCCCGGCTGTGCTATTTTCTGACTGCGTGTTCTCCCACGTTACATTCAGCTCTGCTGGCCATTTTTTGAGGGAGCTTAACAACTGTCTTCTTTCTCTGTGTAACCTCCTTACAGATATGTCCTTCACTTCATTTTCCTCCCGTTTCTAATTCGTTTTAATTGCTTATATCTCGTCAGGCCAACATCCAGTGTATCTCTTCTATATATTTATCAACTAATTTCACCAGTTTGAAAGTCAGCATCAAATAACTCCTCAGTTATTGTCAAAACACTGAGCTTTAAACATTAAAGTCATCATGTGACAAGTCCTTTTGTCCAAGATTCATTTCATGACGATGAAGGCTTGAAGTTAAAAGTACTGCACATACTGTGTTTTTAAACAACCTAGGAACTACTCTCTAATGTAACTGATCAATCGTTTGGTGTATTTTTATCTGTCCTTAGGTGTTGGCGACGGGCCTCAGCGCTCTCTACTCCTCTCTACCCAGGAAGATTGAGGCTCGGGGAGATGACTGGCACGCTCTGCGGCGGGAGGACTGGATGAGCGTGTCGTCACTTGTGCTCTTCATGAACTCACTGGAGTTCTGCAACGCTGTGGTGCAGGTTGCACACCCCATGGTCCGCTCTCAGCTTCTGGACTACCTCCACAATGGCTTCCTCGTCCCTGTCATGGGTCCGGCCCTTCACAAGGTGAGAACAGAGGTGACATCACAACTATTTTGTGTTAGAAAGGCCACACACTGTCGACACAGAAGCCTCGTCTTATCAGTAATGGGACTGTTATGGTTAAACCGGAACAAAGTGGACTATAGCTTTGGCTCTTGCTTCTCTGTAGTTTCTTGATGAAATTCTAATGTTTTTGGTAAGCAGATCTGAGTCCTGGACCTCTAATCAGATAAATTAGAATAGCCATTAAAAAAATTTGTCGCGTTGACGGTGATTCTTTGTGTGTTTGTAGTCGTCGGTGGACGAGATGATCGCCAGCACTGCATACTTAGATCTTTTCTTGCGCAGCATCACGGACACTTCCCTCCTAAAAACTTTCTTGCGCTTCATCCTGCTGCATCGCCATGACAATGACACTATCCTGGACACTCTGCTCACGCGCATCAGCAGCAATTCAAGGGTTTGTATATGTATGTGTGTGTGTGCATGTGCTTTTGTGATGGTGCCTTGAGGCCCTGCTGTGTGGGTAGAGAGTGGGCTGATGGAAATGAGAATACAGAAGTTTCTGATTTATCGGCACAAACTTGAAAACTAAATCTCTCCGAGTCTTATTACTTTTGTGTTACAAGTTGTAGAGGCTTTTAGTCTTTAAATGTGTTAGATGTTGATTGTTGAGGCCACTATTTGATTCAGAATCAATTCTTGGCTGATTACAAGAGTAAAAATGTCAGTATTTATTCAAGTCCACTGAAAGGATGAGTAGGCTTGAAAGCAGAATAAAGTGTGCTTTATATAGAATACTGTTATTTTACAAGTTCAACTAAATAAAATCCAAATACTACAACACTCAGGGTGTCCATGTGTAGCAAAACTGAATGCATGGGAAAACTTCAAATAAAATCTCATGTGAAATGACATGATCCATGATATTTAAGGATATTTAATAGAGCGGTGACATTATTGTTAAACGCATCTGTGTACTTCTGGTGGGACTAGATCACACATACCATGCCTGCTGTGACTCAACAAAGATCCTCAAGAATACGAGGATGAAAGAGAAGATGAGAGGGTGACCAAGCAAAAAGCAGAGTTGTTAAAGTGACCACTTAAAGTGGAACTACTGGCTGGATTTCCTCCTGAAGTTTTTGTATGAGTTTGATTCTGAAAGCTAAGTTAAGTATCTTCTAGTACACCAATAGAGATGGAAAAGGTTTATTAAAAGCTCAAACTTAGCTGGGGACCGCTGGAGGTAGAGTCTAGATGAGGCTGGGCTGCATCCACAAAAATTCAAAAAAAAAAAAAAAGTAAAACGGATCCAGTCCTCTCAGTCTTTATTTTCAGTTGTTACTGTTAACGGATCTTCAACATGAATGTTTCTTCTGAACATGAGCGGTTCCTCTGAATGTGAACTGTCCTTCTGAACATGAATGGGTTCTTCAGAAGATCGACTCTTGAGATGATTGTAAAAAGACACATGGTCTGTTTGAACATCCTGGAAAGCTCAGGGAAGGTGGGAGGCAGTTCTCTCAAAGTTTGTGCAGGCTTGTCTGCTTTTCCACTCCCCTTCCTGAACTTGACTTTGAGACCAGAATTGCACCACAGGTCAGTGAGCTCCATTTGAAGCACAGGAAGGAGAAAAGTAGCTGTGTGTCTTGAGAAGTCTGCAAACCTGGGATCAAATTCCTCCTGTAGCTTCACGTTGGCATTACTGTTCACTCCACTGAATGGTGTGCCCACATCCAGGAATGGCTTGCATGCTGGGAAATGGCCAAGGTTTGTCTGAAAAAGCTGGGCTCTTCATAACACAAGTTTTGTGGAGGATGCTCTCACGTTGTCATAGGCAACACTGACAGGCTGCCTCTGGCCTTGCAACGTCTTTTTCAGTCCATTCAGCTCTCGTGTGATGTCGACAAGAAAAATCAAGTCCGTGAGCTATTTGGGATCATTTAGCACAGGAACAGCCATCCCATCCTTCTCCATGAAGGCTTTCACGTCTGCTCTCAGCTAAAAAACCTTTTTAAGACGTTTTCCCTGCTGAGCCAACATGCCTTGGAGAAGCAGAGCACATCCTCATACGCTGACTCCATTTCCTCCAAAAAGACTCAGAACTCTTGGTGCTTGAAGTCTGTGCACTGGAATCACTGTGAGCAGCTCCTCCATCACTTCAAAATTGTCGTGCACTGCACAGACATGAGCAGTGTCAGTGATGTCCGTGCTTTCATCAAGATCAACCGAGTATGCGCAGAAATGTTTGGCTTTCTCACACAGTTGATCAGACATGTTAGCTGCCAGGTCAGAAACCCACTCTGCCACTCTGCTGGCTGAAAGGCTGATGTTGCTAAACTGATCCTTCTTTTTTGAACAGACTATACTTGCAGCTTGTAACATGCAGGTATTGTCAAACTGGCCTTCTTTGAATGGCTTTCTCATCTTAGAAGTGATCTCACTCACCATCATTCTCTTCGCTTGCCTTCTTGAAGAAATCTCGTCGCCTCAGTGGACATGTTTTAAGATTGGCAACCCGGGTCTGTCTCATCTCCCTGGTAGTTCGTATAGTATGACGTCCTTGTGCACTGCAGCTTTCTCTGTGCACATAAGACACGACGGAGTGCCTGCACACATTGAGATTGTCTGTGCTCATCACCATTTTTCCTCTTCACACCAGGTTTTCAGAAAGACGTGACTAGGGCTGGGGACCAGGAAATATTTTCCTTCCACTTGGTGTCACTCTGGAATCACGTTTCAACCAAGTGACTTACGTTGCTAATTCACAAGGGATAACTTAAACGGGGGTCTGCTGGAGCCTATCCCAGCAACCCAAGTGACTTCTTCGTACATAATTTTAAATGTAGTCCACAGGATCATTTTTGGTCACTTTTGGTAACTCATTGGTCTTTTCGAAAATTAAAACAGAATTTTACTACATGATTTTATGGCTTTTGCATAATTGTTGTTATGTTTGTTGGTATTAAAACATTTTTGGTGACTACAAAGGGAAACAATGGAGAAAGTCAAAATTTTGATGTTTGAGAAAAGTTTGTTCCAATAACCACAAGTTTGAACTCTATAAAAAAGAGTGGGTTTTATTACAAAAAGACATTTGGAGTATTAAAATAGAAATTTCTTGGAGAGATGAATTCCTATGCTCTTAGAAAAATGAGTAAATGAACCTGTTTCTTTGTCCGTGTGTGTTGCAGCTTTGCATGGTGTCATTGAGTCTCTTCAGGACTCTTTTGTCCCTCAACTGTGAAGACATCATGCTGCAGCTCGTTCTCAGGTATGTCACCACATCCCAGGGACATCCCAGACCTTGTTCACAGCTCATTATTATATTAATCGTTTCATGCAGAGGGCTAAAACAAGACCTTCAGAGAAATATTTTCTTCAAAAGCCATTCCGATGAAACGTGTTGAAAATCACCATCTGTGGCGGTCACTAGAAACTAGATGTGCATCTGTTTTCAGATATCTGGGCTTTCTTTTCCTGTCTTTACCTGATATTGATAGAAAAATAATCATTTTTTCTACATTTTACATTTTATAAGCATTTCCTAAAGCACAAATGACTTTTTTGTTATATATTTTTTAAAAACAGTTCTTGGTAGTTGTTATTTGTTGGTTTTTGTTCAATAATCTCTTTTTTTATTTATATATTAAATCTCCAAGAGTATGTCCGGATTCTCTGTCAAAGTGACATAAAATAGCCACATTTTCCAGTAAAAGTGCCGTGTTAAAAGTGGCTTAGTTTGACTCTGATTTACTAGGAGTCTGTCGAGGTTTCTGTGCACTCGTTTGCCGTCGGTGCATGGATCAGCTCGTGTGTTTTGTCACACAGGTATCTGATGCCTTGCACTCATGTAATGCTGAGTCAGCGTCGTGCTATCAAGGAAACGGACTTGTACGGAAAATCAGCAGACAAGTTCCTGTCGCTGATCCCAGAGTGCTGCCGGCTGAGCGCAGCGGCCTCTGGTGAGCGGGATGAGGACAATCCATTCTGGGGCAAAGGTACGAAACAAACCCTGCCTAGAAAAGGAAGCCTTCACATTCCAGTTGAACGGTGCCAGTAATACGCTCACATTATTTTAGCACTACTGCTTGCTAGCCTGGATTTGCTTCTGTGTGGTTTTTCAAAATATATTTTTAACATAATGTTAAGACATCAGTAGCAGTAATTATTGTGGAAAGAATCACTTCTCTTTGTCAATCTGGGAAGGTCTGTGAGGCTATTTCTATACAATACTGAGTGCTTTATTCTACACTAAGAACGATTATTCATAAACAAAAACATTGACTTCAGTTGCTTGTGTCTAGACACCTTGTTGGGACATCACAGGATTGGACGTCCCAACAAGGTCACTTCAAGGCCTTGCCATGCAAATACTCATGGGAACTGGAAAACACCCAAGAGCAATGTCTCAGTCTCCACAGAACTTTATTACCTTTTAAAAATTACAGATACCTTTAGGGATACCTTTTTGTAAGTTTATGCCAATGTAGTTAGAAAAGTATCCCTAGAGAGCCTTTTTCCACTCAGAGGAATATGTCAGCGTAGGGTAGATTTTTAGAGTTGCATCTAACAAGCCCAAAGGCTACTTGAATAATTTTAGTTGAGATGTTTGGCCACAGTGCACTACATTTGGGGAAAGAAAATTGACCATTATCTCCTCTGTATACCCATGTTTTAAATGACTACAGCTCAGCTGAAATTTGTCATGTAACGGGACAAATCTCCCAAGCTCATAAGCAAATCTACCAGAAAATGGCTGAAAAGGCAAAGAACACAAGGGTCTAATTTCAAGTTAAAATCCCGATGTCTACCTGATGGAAATGCCATGTCGGGACCTAAAGAGACCGGTCCACAGACTAATACCTGCAATGAATTAAAACAAAAAAACCAAAACATTGTACAAAAGAGTAGGACACAGTTTCAAAATAATAATGACGTGAGATAACCTTAAACAGAAAATGATTAACTGAGGTATTTGTACTGAATCATGGGATGTCCTTAGTTTTTCACAAACGGCTTCTTGACTTTGTTTTTTTTTTTTTTTAATATAATGAATATGTTTTGATTTTGATCAGACATTTTAGCCTCGACACAAATACTATATCAAATGGAGAGACGTTTGATGTGATGTGTAGTTGACAGTAAATGTACCATGATGTTCATTTCTAATGGTTTTTACTGTTTGTGTCTGTATTTGTTATGTAACAGTACTGAACAGTCCAAGCACAGAGTCTCCAGCTCCACCTCGACCCAGTACCCCATCCCGCTTGTCTTTTTTCATTCGTCAACAGAGTGGTGCAGGGGGATCAGGAGGCGGGGGTCAGGCTGCCCCCACCAGCATGGAGCAGCTGCAGTCGGGTCCACCCAGCTCACGCCCTCTGTCCCCTGACAGCCCGATGCATCAGCAGCAGGGTTGCACTGATTGTCTGGAATGGGATGCGGGTTACCTGGAGTACCTCAAGGATGCCCGTCGGGGCATTGAGCTTTGCTCCTGGGCGTGCCGGGACTGGTCAGCACCTTATGACGGAGAAAACCCCTCTCCAAGCACAGCCCCTCTACCCCCACCTCCCCCTGCCTCAAATCCCTCCATGGCTATGTTCCCTGAGCACTTCTCTTTCCAGCAGGGAGGAAGCAGCAACACTCCTCCAGGCCAGCAGAGGGCAGCCATTGTGGCAGCAGCACGAACAGAATGGAGCAGCTCGGACCGGGATAGCGGAGAGTGGGATGTTACGATTGGCAAAAATAACTGTATTAGCCTCACACCACGCTCTAAGAAACGAAGCCTGCAGAGAGAAGAGCTCCTGCCCAAACCTCTGCCTCCTCTCATCCCTTCCTCATCTTCTGCTACCCCTTTATCAACTTCACACTCCACTTCGTCACCAGCTCCTCACATTCCCACCTCTGCCATCACTGTGAGTTACCAGGCCGTGTATAATGGAACGATGGGGCTGGGGGATGGCTGTTCTGACAGTCAGGAGAGAGGGCTGGAGGTAAAGAAAGTTAAGAGAGACTTTGGAGAGCAGCAGTATTTGGATGAAAATCGAAACGGATCAGTCGTCTCCTGCCCTTCCCAAAGCTGCGCCACTCTTCCAAAATCCATTTTCAGCAACAGCGACATCAGTGATGCAAAATCTCTTTGCACTAACCAGATTCCCTCTCAGTGCTCCATCTCCCAGCCAGCACCCGATGCCAAATTGCTGACCAGTGAAACCTCAGATCCGCTCAGTACGTCCTCGGATAATCCAGAAACCAACCAGTTGCAGCAGTCCGTGGAGTCTCTTATTGAGGAGCTGCTGGAACAGGCGCCGGGAGACCCACAGTTGTCTGGAGATGCCAACGGTCAGGGGATTAGCATCGAGGCATTCACCCAGGAGCTGAGAGAACTGGAGGACCGGGTGAAGGAGCGCACCAGAGCCGCCTGCCAGCAGGAGGAAACGGTCACAGACCCGCGGCCCACTGAAGGGCAGGAGGAAGAGCAGCTGTCTGCATCGCTGGAGGCAAAGCTGACAGGCGACATCAAGGCCGATGGCGCTGTGGTGGGCGTTTGTAGTCCTGCAAGACCCCTAGCCCAGACTTCTTCACAGCCATACACAGGTGAGAGCTGGGACTTTTTGTTTTTACCAGCTTCTTTATATCAAACATTGAAAGGGTCATTCTTTCGCTATAACTTCATTCGTATCAGGGTCTACTGCAGCACAAATGCATCATGAATATTTGTCAGAGCGATATCTGGTGTTTGTTCTTTTGAAATCCTTTTGAAAGTTCTACAACCCTCTGGCTGCAATGAGTAGCCAGAGTATCTCCCATGAAAATGCTGTTGACGTTGTGCTGTTAATCTTAGTTACTGAATCTGTTCCTGATCATGAAGTAACGGCACATGGCAGCATGTGAAAATCTTGTTTTTCCAAACGTCTCCTGCCTGACCCTTGCATCTTTTATCTGTAATGTACAGGATCTTCAGTTGTAGATAAATGCTTCCCAAGTGGTTAGCTCTTATTTCTTCCCTGTCAGTTATGTAACAGTTCATCTCTGTGCAGGTCCATTTATGGTGGTTCTGTTTGCCAAGCTGGAGAACATGCTCCAAAACTCGCTGTACGTCAACATCCTGCTCACTGGCATCGTCGCCCAGCTGGCCTGCTATCCTCAGCCCCTCCTACGCTCCTTCCTGCTCAACACCAACATGGTCTTCCAGCCCAGCGTCAAGTCGCTGATCCAGGTACACTGCACCCCCAGAACCCGAGCTACGACGGCTGGAGGAGCTCTGTGGCCTCCCGGGAGCTGATTTGTCAGAGACTAGTTTGTGAATGGATGGTGCCATGCAGCTCAGATGTGTCAGCAGTGCACCGAGCCAGATTCTGACTCTTTATTTAAACACAAGCACAACAAGGATACATCAGTTCTGTCTGAAACCAGCAGTGTAAAAGGAGTCAAGAATATTTCTGCTTTAAGGGATGGGTTGGGGCTGTTTTTAGAGAGAAATGATCGAAGGAAATAATCACGCACAAAAGGCACACTTTCACAGGCAGGTCATGAAACTTTGTTTCCCAACTCTTATTTTAGGTTTTAGGTACGGTGAAGAACCGCATCGAGGCCTTTGCAGCATCTCATGAGGACTTTCCTTCCATGCTGAAGAAAGCCCAGCAGTACCTGGTTGCTCGAGGCAAAGTGGACTGGACTGAGTCGCCTGCAGCAGTTCCCACCCTGCGGCGCTCTGATTCACTGGGTGAGCACAGACCAGACTCGTGTTTTCTCCTCATATTTACTTCAAAGGATTTAAAACAAAATAATGCTTTGGTTAATGTTGAATTGCATTATAAAGACCTATTTAATGTTTCAAATACATATATAAACCGCCCACATCCGTTTCCTCCATGATTTGGGTTTTCACAATACAGTGAAGAGCCGGAAGCCGTCTCTGGGAGACCTGATCCTCCGTCACACCAACAGCCCCACCCGGGCCCGACACGCCGCTCAGGTGGCACTAGCACACGTGCGGGACGGCAGCCACTCGCTGCACAGCGCTCTGTTCCGGGGCGGCGGCGCCGGCGGCGCGTCCAGCCTGGAGAAGCAGGCGGAGGCGCTGCGGGTAAAGAACGCCGTCTACTGCGCCGTCATCTTCTGCGAGTTCCTCAAGGAGCTGGCCGCCCTGGCTCAAGAGCACGCCGTCACTTTGCCCTTCCCTCAGAGCAAGGAGGCGGAGGAGTAGACCGTAAACGGACTCTTGTGTTTAGCTCCACGCTTCCGCCTGTGTTTCAGCTGCAAAATGTGGGATTCTCCTTTCGTCACAGGACAGACGGCACTGAGACTTTCCTGCAACGTTATCGGTGAAAACAGGAGGAAAACGGTTGCATTTTTGTACCAAAATTGCCACAATATACTTATAGAACTGGAAGAAATTTCCTCAAGTGTAAAGTTAAGATATTGTCCATATCATGTGTTATTTCGACATTCTGCACACAAAGTCTCAGTTAACACGTGATTTCGGGAGCTTGTATATACACATACCTTGTCATGATGTAATGTGACGGTTAGAAAGAAGGAAGTGCACATATTGGTGCTAGTCAACATTCTCTCTCTTTTCATTTGAGCAGGTGCTTTCAGGTGGCACTAAGGTTACCTCCTCAGCAAAACTGAGACGAGCACCAAATATCATTTGGCAGGAAAACGTCGACATCATAGGAAAGTCGGTCAGTAGAAAGTGATGGAACCACTTTCATTGTCAGAACAATCTCATCTTGGCCTTCATCAGAGCTTTACATCTTCCTCTTCTCTTGAGGACTTGTTTAATAGAGAGAGTGCACAGGAAAACTGTAAATGTCCTCAAGAACAATGAGGAGAGCAAAAGTATATTTATTTTAAAAGGCTGCACTGTGGAAATGTTTGTCACTGGCGGATGAAGTGAAAACTGGAAAACAGAGGCATGGGGGGAGGGGAGCTGCTTTCTTTCCTGTGAATCGGTCAGATCGCCACAAACGTACTGGAAAACTTTCAGTAATTATTTCCATTTAAAAAAAACAAAACAAAAAAAAACCGATTTGAAATGTTTTACTTTTGAATTTGCACCGTGTTTTGACATATCAGCAGCATGTGGTAATAGGCATGTGTGTGTCGGTGTGTATGTGAGTTTATTTCAACGAATGACTCCTTCCCAAAGGGTGACGTCGACTCTTAGCGCCAACAGTAAGCCAATAACCTTTTGCCATTTATTTCAAAAAAAAGGAAAAAGCTGGGATTTTAAGGGCAGCGCTGTAAAAGTTAAACCTTTTACCTGTCTTTTTTAAAAAGACTTGTTTGCGAAATTGTTTTATTGTCACGATTTTCATTGGCTTTGAATTTGTTTGTTTTTTTTGTTTTTTTAAAAACTTGAGGCATTTAATCTTTTTGCTCTTAGATTTTAGTTTTTGAGTTCTGAGCTAAAAATGGAGTTTGTTTTGGTCACCTCCGAATAAGACGAACCGAACAAGACGTCAGTCTTTGAAATTAACATGCTGCTATTTCTTTTTTTGTTTTTTAACACTAACACTTCATAGTTTTGAGTGTCATAGCAACCATTTCTTCATGTCATTGTTTGGTACCAAGTATAAATGTGCATGTGAGGCTGTGAAGGAGTCGGCGCCGGTGGTGATCAACAACCCATTTCTCTTCTTTTGTTGTTGGAGATGAATGAAGTTGCACCCTCGCAGTGTTCAGAGCTTTTGCCAAGCTGCAATCTTATTTTTGTGTAATTCATCTGTTTTTAAAGTGTTCATGCTTTATTGTACAAGTTGTGATTTCGTAAATATCTTCTAGTAATTTCTGATGACTTGTCAGGAATCATTTTGAATTGGGACAAAGGACAAGTAAGAATCGTTTTTTTTTTTTTTTCTTTTTCCACATACTAGCCGTTCTCTCTCAACTCTTAGCAGCTGAGAAACTGCCTGACACGCTGCAAAGTCTCATCTGGGAAATTCTTGCATTTCCCAGAAGCTTTTCGTCTCTCCTCACGAGCTGAGGCCTTTTCCGCTTGTCAAAGCCAGACTTGTCCTGTTTGTCAATGAGGTACTTCATCGTGTCACTTTTCTACAGAATTTTTAGACGCATTTCGTAACGATCCATAGTCTTTTTAAACTACTTGTAGTTAAATGTTTCTGCATGACTCCAGGTTTATAACGATAAAAACAGTTGACTAGTGTTGGGTTGGTGCCGATGTGCTGAGCGTAGTTTTGCTTCCCTACAGCAGGTGTTGGTGAGTCATCAGTCGGCGACAGCAAGAGCGGGTTTCTCTCTGAATGTTTGATCTCCTCTAATGAAATTAGTAGAGAAGTTGCTGTAGTCTGTGTTTCACTGCCATCCATCCGTCCACCTGCTCACCCAGGCTGCTCTACATCTGTGTGGTCAGAGGGCCTCAGTGCTCACCAGGTTCTCACAGTTTTACAGAAAAGATTGTCCTTTTTTTTTTTTTCAAGCTGAACTATTTTTTATAAACAGTTGTTTTACATGGATTGTAAGCTTGGTGGGGAACCCTCAGCTTTTTAGTCTGGCCCACGGGGTCAAGTCATTTCTTTTCTGCGACACATTCATGGACACCAAAGACAATGTCCCCTTTAAAGGCAACAATTGTCTCTGTGAAGAATCAAGGACAGGTAAACGTTCATAATGTGAACACTGTAAAAAGCTTGTTTAAGCATCAATTCTTTAGAAGAAAGTAAGTCCATAAGTTGTTGCCAGTTTTATTTAAAAAGGGAGCTGCTCAGCAAGAATGCAAAAAGTTGGCATTAAGGTTTTTTCTGAAGTGGGATTTTAGCCCATGTCCACCCGAAGGCTTTACACTTCCCCCCAAATCATTTCCTACTGCTTCCATTTCCTGTGGATTTAATTTGTGATTACAAACACACCAAAACTGTTAAAGGTTTTAAAGAGGCATTTTAGGAACGATTATTTAATACCAGGGACTTGTATGTCTTCCAGTATTAGAAGCTGACCTTAATGTGGTGCAGCGATTTTTGTGGAAAAACAATTTGCCCATAAAAAGAGGGAAGAAGTTGGACTCATTTGTTGAAGGCTTCGTGGTCACTGTAGTGGATTATCAAGCCTGGAAAAGCTGGTCGTTATTCAGAAGCACTCCAGATGTTCAGACGCCAGTGGTGATCATGAGCTCAACTTTCAGAGGGGAAAGGGATCTCAGTTTTTGGCCTTTTAGAAATTATTCTTGTAATGTGGAAAAACATGTAAAACAGTTGCTTTAATGAAAGAGATTAAAAGTCTTTAAATGTTGATGACGCGTTCGCTGATGAGCAAGTGTCTCAGCAGCTTCATCATGATCAAAAATAATGTTGAATTTGGACTTGTCGGATAAACTGGTGGTGGTTGGTAAACCCGAATTTAAGCTTCCAGGACATTATGTAATGTTGCAGCTTTTTTTTTTTTCCTGCTGTCCCACATTCACTTCAGCTCCACAGCTGATCTGATGCTGATTGTAACACTCGATGTTTCCGATAAAGATTTCGATTGCATTTTATTTGGGGGTTAATTCAGAGCAGGCGTAATATTACGGAGTAGATAGAAAAACAAGCAGCAATGCCGCCAGCATCAGCCAGGCGCGCTCCACTTCAAACTTCCCACCTGGTCTGACGCTTGATTTCTGATGGAACCATCCGAAAAGCGGAAACGTTGCCTTTGTTTTACATATCATGTCGATGTTGTGCCATGTTGCTTTTCCATATGCTGGTTTGTGATGCTCAAGTTTTCACTCCTGACATTTCTCCCCTGTAATCTATGCAAAACATGCTCTGGTGTTCCTGTTCTGAAGCTGACAGATTACGCGGATTGATGTAAATACTGTAAAAAGGAAACGACAGATCAAAGGGTCAAAACGCAGAGGTGTGTGAAAGGACAACCGGGAAGGAATGAAAATCATGTTCAAAAGATGTAATGATGAATGTTGTCAGAAATATTTTTCTATATTTTGAAATCATTAGAAAAAAAAAACAGTTGAAATGAGGAAAACAATGTAAGAAGAACACTAAAAAGGGAATGTTTTTATTAATTTATAAATTCTTTGCTTAGCAATATCACATTTGTCTTGGTGTCTTTTTTTTTTGTGCCTCCAATGAAAACAAAACTGAAAGGGACTAAAAGAATGAAAAGTATTAAAAGATAACAAGACAAAACACTATTGTGACTGGACCCTAAGCCTAGCTCACAAGGAGGATCATTGCAGAAATACAAGTAGTGTTCATTTATAATTTAATATTTAGGAGCAGGAGCTGGAAACTGGCAGCTTTTTGGTGTCCTGGTTATAGATGACCCAGTTTCTGGACCCCTCAGAGGCTGAGGTTTTAGCACACCTGCACGTGCACGCAGCTGGTAACTTCAATAATGTTTCCAGCTAAATGTAATAGTTTAACACTTATTGATACATTTACAGTAACTCTTTGAGAAAGTGAGTTTCTTTTTAAACTGGATTAATAGAAATACTGAAGTAACTGAAAATGCATCTGAAGCAAATATTTATTATTTATTTTGGTTCTAGGACTTGGTTGTGAACTTTTTCTACTTTGACACTTTTGGTCTGCTGCTTAGATGAGATATTTGACAAACTTGCTGAATGCTGGAAACTTATTTTTTTTTCACATTTTACAGTTCCCTTAAAAAATGGATTAATTGAAATAATAGACTAATTTACAGAAGCAAGTTTAGGAGTGTATCATATCAAGTCCAAGCAGAAAGAAGTGGCGTAAACCAAGCATGTTACTGACCCTAAGAATTGACGTTTAATACCGACGGTAAATCTCTACAGTCAGCCGTTACAAAAACACTGACATGCTGGTTTGGTTTTATGGTGCACGTCTAAACGCATAATGATGTGACCGCTCCTGAAATGTTTGCAGCTGGCTCCTGCTGGTCTTTCTTAGTTAGACTGCGTTTGTCACTGCAAATGAATAAGTGAAGCGTAAAGTAAACAAGTTGAAAACTAAAGCACAAGTCAAGCAGGAGTTGTGTCACCTTGCACTGCTGAGGTTGAAAACGGAAGAAACTGGAGTTGGCTGGGCTGTGTCCTAGCAACAGCGCCAAGCAGAGACAGCTCGGAGGATAGCTGACCATGAAAGAGTGTGGAGAAGTGGAGCATCGGAGCATGAGTCCACAGGAGCCTGGTCACCTCAGAACAGGTAAGACACAGCTACCAGTGGGTTTTTGTTTGTTTTTCTTTACCTCTGTACATATAATCTTTGTTATAATGTCAAGCATAATATGACTATTATCTTAGTCTTACCCAGAACAAAAACATCTACCTTATAAGCAGTAAGGTCAATACAAATAAACAGGACTTTTGTGCCACAGATAAATTACTTTCTTTTGATCACATCTGAAATCCTCTCATTTGTCGTAGTAACACCGAATTTCTCATGAACTTTTCTAAAAGTGAGTCTCCAGATGAGGAACTGGACCCTCATCATCTATAATGTAGTTTAGTAACGCGAGTAGCGGCTGGACCACAAAGAGCTCCAACTGACCCAGTGACTCAGATCCACCTGATACTCTCCAGCACATCAGTCACCTCGAACGGTGTGAAGATTGATGAAATGCAACGAATCCAGCCCTCCAAGCTTCTCCATATTGAAATAACTCAGTATTTTGTATTCATTAACTGCAACAACCTTTAGCCTACCTGGTGCTTCAAGGATAAAATAACTTATATGATATTATTGCTTTAACTATTCATGAGGTATCACATTGCAACCAGGTTAACTTACAGGAGGCTAATTGAAGTGAGGAAACGCTCATGCACCTGCATGGACTTCTTAATCTGGAGATATTTTTAAAGCTTCCATTGGAAAACTGTACAAATTCTGCCAGAACCAGCTACACATGTTTAAGAGCAGTCTGAGCAACCTTAGACTTTATTAAATATCTACCTAAGACATTGAGGACTTTTCTAAAATGAAAATTCTCCTCATTCTGGAACAAAACGGAAAGAAGGCTATTTGGGAAAGAAACATCATTTATAAAGACTTGTACAGGTTTTTAAAAGCACTCCAGTAAGTGCAAGAAAAAAAATCACTCAAAGGTAAACATTATTCAGTGCGAGTGAAATCATCTTTCCACTCAGCAAGATATTTGTACAAGAAATATCTCCTGATTGGATCTGGTAGGTGCTGAAGAATTTGTAAAACAAAAGACAATAACAAACTGTGTGAAATGTCAATCATGTTTTAAAATACAAAGGTGATAATATTTACGCTAAAACAGAAAGGGTCTGAATCCTCAGCAGAAATGCTAGTCTCTGATTACATTGGACTGGTGACCCGTCCAGGGTGTACCCCTCCCTATCGCCTGTCATGAGCTGGGATTGGCTCCAGCAGACCCCCGTGACCCAATAGAGGGGTTCAGCGGGTCTAGAAGATGGATGGATGAATTACATGTGATCAGAGACAACTGTTGCTGCTGCCTCGATACGTCACACGTCACCTTAAGAATAAGGAGGGTTTATGCACAATATCAGGGATTTGAGAAATGCTGTTGTGTCAACACAGCAAGCACCCTCCACTTTGATCACATTTCAAATACTAATAGAATAGTCGGAACAAAACTAAAAACTTGCCTGTTCTGTGCTAGTTCTTCCAACTCTGTCTTCTTTCACTTATCGCATCCCTTCAAAGTTATATCCCCACAAGCTCTGGATGCTTGGCAGCAAGTAAAAACAAATCCAGTGGCAATGTTTCACAAAATGGTCTTTCTCAGTCAGTCATTTTGCTCTATAATTTCCTTGCTTGTGTGTGTGTGTGTGTGTGTGTGTATTTATCCCCCTGTACCCTTTCTAATTGCTTTCTGCAGAATATCAGATTGAATTCCAGAAAAGTAATGACCCATCCATTCATGATGCTGTTGGGAACCTCTCTGAGCAGTGATCAAGCCTTGCCGACCCTGGACAAGGACCCAAGTCCAGACTGTCAGACAGACACTCCCTCCCCAGCTCACCCACCTCAGTCCTCTGTGAGCTGGGTAACTCGGGTGCAATGCGACCTTGCCCGGGCTGAGGGAGAGCTGCAGCAGATTCAAGACCGTTATGCTGAAGAAACTGAAATTGTGAAGCGGGGTGTGGAGCGAACCATCCTGGGAGCTCGCAGAGAGGAGCAGCGTCTGCTAGAGAGGGTGGAGCAGGACCACCGGGACACTCAGCAGCATCTAGAAATGATTCAGAGGGAGAATATGGCGGCAGCACGGGTCTGCCAGTCCCTGATGGACCAAAGGTTCCATAAATTATCTGACCTTCAGCAACGGATTCAGGAAGTGGGTCAATCAGCTCTGAATGAAAGTGGGTCAAACCACAATACCCTACTGAAGGAGATCGCAGAGTTCCTGCAGCCCTGGGAAATCTCAGTTTCCCTTAAGAAAGTTCACTTCAAACCAAGCTCTCAACCTAATGCTGTCACCTTTGGTGAGATCCGTGTGCAAGAGCAAAGCCTGTCCCTCAATGTTGGAGGCTGTGGGCCGCATGGACAGCTGTGTGCACTTCATTCACGGGAGATGAAGAGTGAAGACATAAACCATCAAGGTTTTAGAAGAGAGAAGGCCACCCAAGGACAGGGTTGGACCTCACCAGCAGGTAGGGTTGTCAGGAAGATCAGCCTCTCTAACCACAGCGATCTAGAACCAAAGCAACAACAGAAACTCTCCTCTGAAAAGATATGTCATTGGCTTCCTAAATGTGAACAGTCTGACTGTGAGTCATCTCAACATGCTGAAATGGAATCAGGTTCTTTTCAGCCACAAGAGGAAGATATATTTTTGACTGTCCCTATGGTACTGGAAAACATCGACGGTGAAGGTAAAGATCAGCTTTACAAAAGGAATTGTAATGGACAACACTACCTTCCAAGGAATCAGAACAAATTACTTTCTGTGGCCTCTAGTAGAAAGCTTTCTTCCTCACCTGAACGATGGGGGGAGGAAACTAAGCTCAGTCACTGCTCGAGTTTAGAGATCCAGGATGTAGAGAAAAGAAAAGTGATTCAGGATTCCAATGGTAGACTTTTAAGATATTGTAATAGCAACGTAACATCTCCCAGGATGACACCAAGAGATCCTCTGGCCAGCAAAAGCTGCCTAGACCTCACCTCCAGACACCGGCCTCAGTCTTGCCTCAGCCAGTCCTCTGATGAACAGTCTTTAGGGACACTGGGTGACTCTGGTCGTGCACCATCACCAACCGACAGCCTTGACTCCAGCTATACCTTTATTGTTGGACCCTCTCATGATCAGCGTGTAAACAAAGGATCTTTGAACTACAGTTGTCGTCTATCAAAGTCTGCAGTGGACTTGACACACAAGACAAGACCATTGATCAGCAGTGGGACAAGTGAGCAAAGTTCATGGAAGGTGAAGTACAGCAACTTCAGTTCCATTTTGAGTTCCACCCCAGCCTCGCCAGCCCTTGGTAGAAGATCTGGGGTCTTTGACAGGGGACAGACCATCTCATGCCCTGCCTACAGAGGTCATAGCGTTTTGCCAGAGCCACATAAAAAAGCTCCAATGACTGGATCAAAGCAAGCTCCCGTCACCAGATCTTTATCCATGTCGATGATAGACCATTCCTCACAGGATCCGAAAAGAGGCAGAGCAGAGAAAGGAGAACCAACTCTGGTGGAGTTAGAGGAGGGTGACCCATCCTTCACTATATTTAACCCCAGGGATGGTCAGCTCATTAGGCAGTTTGGCAAGCAGGGTTCGGGACGGGCTGACTTCACCCTGCCGAGTGGCATACACGCCACATCACAGGGCCAACTCTTTATAGTGGACTGTGGAAATGCACGTATCCAGGTATGTCATCTCTTGAATGCTTCGAACAATGTACAATGTGTCTTATGTGTACTGCTGAAACCTAAGTTGAAGTTAAAACAAAATGTTAACTTTGGAACAGGTGACTGACCCTCGGGGGAATGTCCTTCAGCAAGTGACCTCCCCAAATGCCGACGGATCTGCCAGACGATGCCGGAACTACTTTGACATTGCAGTCAATGCCAAGGGTCTGATAGCATTAAGCTGTGCAGCAGAGAGAGCTCTACTTGTCTTCAACAGACATGGTAGACTGCTTCAAACTTTTGGAGGTTCTGGATCTGGATCTGCAAAGGATGAACTGGAAGCTCCCAGAGGTGTGACTGTAACCAGATTGGATGAGTTCTTGGTAGCTGATATCAGGAAAGGTAGCCTTATTGCCTTGAAGCTTGAGCCCAAGACAGGCTCCCGGTATGAGCGCACAGTGGTGACTGGATTCCACAGGCCCTACTTGGTGGCAGCTTGCTTGAGCTCAGGCATGGTAGCTGTGTCTGAAAGGGGCAACGAAACTGGATACGTCCCTTGTATCAAAGTGCTGGAGCCAGGCTGGAACACTGTGAGTGTTCTAGGAGTATGTGCCGGCATGGGACCGGTCCTAACTTGCCCCTGGGGCATCTGTATAGATGCAGATGGGAATATCCTGGTAGCAGACTGGGGGGAGCAGCACAAAATTGTGGTATACCCTGAAAAAGGAGTTGGTTGGCCGATAGTAACTCAAGGTTTGAGTAGTCCACGTGGCTTGACCTTGCTACCTGATGGCCATCTAGCTGTGTCAGACAGTATGCATCACTGCATAAAGATTTACCAGTATAAGATGCCACAAGAGGGATTTGAGCTTTAAAACCATATTTTAAAGACATTTTCTGTGAGTTAACCAATGCATATGCTGACATTTATATAATTTTACTGCTGAAATGCAGCTCCTTGGCTGATGCTGTGAACTTTTTGGATTTTGACTGATAGTTTCGTGACTGATCCAGAAAATAAATCATGTGTCCATCTCTGTAGGAGAAAGGGTATCGATTAATGAAGGCAAACAAAATAGAATGTGAAGTTACAAAAACAGATGTTACACCAGAACGTTTGAGGTAAAAAAAGAATTGGTGTTTGGGTTTTAATCAGATTCGAGTTACAGTCTGTCTGCAGTGTTCCGTGTGTTGTGAGTTTGGGCTGATTTGAACGTCTGTTAGTCCAAAACAAAATATGAATGCAATTATGTTCACTACCACTGTTTACAAAAGTAAAAATTCCTGCGAATGTAGTAACGGACAACTTTCTTTTCCACTGTTTATACTTTATTATTTTCTTTTGATGTGTTTGAATGAAAACAGTTTCAGCTGAATCTTGTCAAAGCTGGATTTAGTAATTCCTTATTTTTACGTGTTGTCACTGATCTTTACTAATGAGTGCATTTTGATGGTGTTTTCACTGTTTTACACACACTGATGCCACGGAGCACATGTGGGCGAACCTTCAACAAATAAACCTGACAAGCAGCTTTTTGATGTTTTGATAAAGTCCTTCTCTTAGTTGGAGACCAGCTTCACCCAATGTGGAGTCATCCAGAGTCTTGGAAGCTGAAAATTGTGCTCCAGCTGATTCTTCAGAGTGTGTCCAGTGTTTTTGTTTTTAAAGTCTGTGGTTTCACCTGACCGTGAGTGTGACTGGCATGTTGAAAATGACAAACAGGCTCAGTATATTTTTTGTTTTAATTACAATCTTGGAAAATTTACTGTAACAATAACATAATGTTAAAAGTAATAAACTCAGTCTAAAAAGTTGTATATGCTGTGTTCCATTTCCTCATTAGGCTCTGCTTAATCGTTTACTGTATGACAAAATAATTTCATTGATTGTCAAGTCATCAGGAGTTTCAGCAAGGAGTAGCCCGCATCACTACTCCACTTGTGGTAGTTAACTGTTGAACTTTTTAAATGGCCTTTTTGGAAATAGAACAACTTTTTCTCTTTCTAAATTAGAAATGTGGACACAAAAAGTATTAGCGTGCCAAATAAGCAGCTATTATGTCTGCAAATGAAATCTTATTTATTTATCATTGGCTGATGAAATGAGTTAAAGTTCTGCACAAATCCAAGATTAATAACCACGAAACTAAAGTTGCACAAAGAAAGAGCTGTGGGAGGAATCGCTGAGGGCTAACATCCACATTTCCAGTCGAAATTTAACACAAGGGCTTTGTTCGCATTTTAAGTCAATCTCCTGCAAATTGAGAAAATAATGCCGACCTCTCCGCAGACTAAATGCCCCCTCATTCTCTGCCAGCTGTTATTCAGGACTTCAACACTTTCACAGCTTGAGAACGTGTCATGACTACTTATGAAAACACCGAACTTATTCTCTGCAGAGGAACATTGTGGATGAGTGAATCATTGGGAGGAGAGCCCATCAGACACCCCGTTTTTGTAAGGTCACAGTGTCTGGTTACGCTGGAAAAATGGCAAATTGGTGTCACCCTCACCAAGACTTATTGGAAGATTGACGATACCGTTGCGGAGTAAAAACTGAAACGCAGTATTAAATTGTGTTTTGGCCCATCACTATGCCCTGCAGAGAGTATCAGCGTGTACCGTCATAAATCCATACAGCCTCTAGTGCTGACCTATTCTATGTTTTAACTGCCTCATAAACCTTCTCTCATCTTTGCAAGGAACAGATCCTTATTATCTGAGTCAGCTGTATATGGTATCTACACTGCACATGCACACTATACATGCACTATACAATAACTGGCTCCATTACTGACACTGAACCAGCAGCGGAAGCCTGGAGTGGGAGCTCAGCCACCATCGCTCGGTGGCCAGTTCCTCAAACAGCCACTGAGTGACTCCACTGGTATCTGCGAGTTTTCATAAATTACACTGCTGTACCTGGGAAGAGCCAGGTAAAGCAAATTCCAGTTGAACTTATTTCTGAGTTAACATATTCAATTAGCATGTAACTGGGGACTCATGTGAAAAGTTTGTAAGCTGTTGCATAGGTCGTTTTCATATTTTCTACAGTAATGAGAATAAGAAGAATCTTTGGGGATCATGTAGGTCTTCTTTGAAATAAAAGATCCATGCCAGTTATAGTTGGGATTTCACTTTTTTTTAGCAAGTCATGTTGCATAAAACACCAAAAGTGAGCTTGTTTAAAGACAAATAAGATGATGCTTGGGGGCATCGTTATAACTCTAAACAAATAAAGTCAGTTTTTGGCTGATACCCTATGTGACATACCTTTCTATTTAAAAAGCAGTGGGGGTGCAGTCACTTTAGGTAACACAAGCTACAGAACACCCAAACAGGGCTGTGTTATAAAGAAAAACAATTATTTAGCATTGTGCTGAAAGTAAAAGGACTGCCAGCCGCGAGACCTTGTACTTTATTTTCACATTATTTTATTAACTCATAACTTAAACATTTATGTGTTGTCCTAATGCTTTATCATTTCCAAATCATGTCTTTTGTTTTGTTTCGTGTCCACAGAGGTATCCTGACAGTGCTTTTTTGTGTTTTGGCAACCAAGACTACACTGTACAGGACTACATTTTTAAAAATGTCACAGTGATTATTGTTGTGATAATAGTAGTTGGTGAGAGAGCTGGACATATTTTGATGTTTGCACCTCCAAACGGGGATCAGCACTCTGCCAAATCCCACCTTTCTTGCGAGCAGCTTTGATCTGGACTAGAAAATGAAAGTGACAGCTGTAGAATTAAGGAGAGGGTTAATGCTCTGAACTATTTTCTTTTGCACAAATGACTCTGAATGATGGCCATATATGTTTAAAGGTCCCACATGGTGTAACTTTGATCCCTTTACTTATTGCTGAAACAGCACAATAGTGTCATTTTACCCTGACAGCCTAAATCTTCTATTTTCTGTGTGCTGAAGTGAACATGCTGTTTGGTCTCCCCCATCCCTGCTCCCTCTGCTGTTATTGGTTAAATCCCCAGACCAGTCAGATGTGTTATTGTCAGTCACATGCAACACAACAGCAACATGCCTTATGTTTCTTTTTGAACAGAATCCTTCTACACGGGAGAGGGCTTGTGGAGATGAATGCACGGGCTGATCTGAGCTGTGCTTTGAGTGTAGAGGCCCAGTCTGCAAAGCAGAATGTTGTTTTGGAAAGGATCTCTGGAAGCTTGTGGTACTGCACATTAAAAGCTTTTAGTTATTGCTTAATCTGGTCTGAACCTCTGAAAATGATTAAATGGCCTGAAAACAGAGTATACAGCAGTTTAAGACAATTTTGAGTCTTTTGAAAGTCATGAAATGGCTAAAATGGGACATTTATGGGTGTTTAAAGGTCTTTCTGAATGGTCACATTGTTTTGCAGACAGGCAAATAAATGGTATTTGTGTCTTTGGTGTGGATTTTGTATTGTAGTTGCGTACACATACTCACCTGCACCAATACACTATCCTTAAATATAAAAAACTTACAATACTTTATTAGTTATGTGAATAGCTGTTGGTAACCCCTTTAACCTAAAAACTACCATGCCCAGGTTGTAGCACAGAAGTGAAACATAGCTTTGCCCTGCCACTGCCACTAG
Organism: Zenarchopterus dispar; assembly: GCA_028564865.1. Classification (NCBI taxonomy): domain Eukaryota; kingdom Metazoa; phylum Chordata; class Actinopteri; order Beloniformes; family Zenarchopteridae; genus Zenarchopterus; species Zenarchopterus dispar. Next base: position 2,577,178 of record JAOWBL010000014.1, on the reverse strand, counting down.
ATGTTACTAAAGAGTCATATCTTAAATACCAAACCTTTGAAGCAAAGTTTTGGCTTCTTCACTGGAAGGGTTATTTCCTCTCATTTCTCTGTGAGCTACATCTTCCTGTTTCCTCCTCTGTTGCTCCACCTGCTTCCCATCAGCTGCTTCCTCGCTGATGAACTATCCTGTTCCTCCATTGTTCTCCTGTCACCAGCCCCACTGATTCCTCGCCGGTTCGTCGCCCTATCATCCAGCTTTCTTGTTCCTTGTTTAGTTCACCCCTCATCCTTACCCATTTCTATAGTCTGCAGCCAGCCAGCTCTGTTTTATTTACAGTGCAAGAGTTTATCCATGACTCACCACAGCTGCAGCAATCCTAGAGAACAAGTTAGGAAACACAGATAACAAGGAAAATGTGCAATAAACGTGACATGGAAGAGCAAACATTGCCTAATTTCCAGACGTCAATTCTCTGTCAAATGTTTGCATAGGAAAATAACCCAAGGTTCTTAGTATCTACCAGTGGGCTCCCTTCTATATTTGCAAGAGCATTGCAGGGATTATGGAAATGAGTCAGCTCCTACACACAAGACACCAACATATTACTTGATTATTCCAAGCAGAGGAAATCCTTTATACAGTATATTAAGATAATTACCTATTGTTTTTTAATTATCAAGGAAATAACTATGCTACTTTCTTATTCCAGCTTCATCTTGTCTTAAGTAGTTTTAAGTCTGTTAAAATCCAAATTACTCCTCACACTTTGATTGTTGCCCAGCTCTCCGTGTCCTGTCTCCCGTCATTACACTAACGCTGAACAAGACTGAGCTGCTTAGCTGAGGTCTACAAGTAGTGGTAAACCCCTGGCGCTCACGACCGTTCGCCCGTGTGCACATGGTGTTTACCTTTAAACACCGTTTAGCAAGACACATTTTCAAAACAAGCTCGCTCCCGTCTCCTTAAAGACTTACGGAGAAGAGTGGTTAAAAGCCAATGCTGACCTTTCCAACTTATCAGTAGAGAAGCGGTAACGCAGCAGTCAGCACAAACTGGAGGAGTGGGGACGCGTGTTTTCCTACAAACACTCAGCGTGTAAATAATTGTGTCATTGACAGACACCGTGTCAGAGCAGAAAACAAATTGCACATGTTATCAAACAGTTTTTGTGGATTTTAAACTGATTTTTTTTCTCAAGTTAAATTTGTGAAAGAATTTATTCATTAACAGGAAACTTTATCACTTTTTTTCAGACATGAATGGGGATTTAAAAACGGTATTTTTGACAGATATACATGCATTGCGTGCCCATAGATCTGGATTGACTTTAAAGCGCTACTGCAGTCGTGGCATGTTGGGATTATTCAGTGAGAGATTAATAAGAAAGGAAAAACACACAAGTTGCCAATATTAGCTCCAGGGTCAGATTGTCCAATTCTGAGAGAATTTGCAAAAATAAATAAACAAAAAACAAGATGTCACGTTGATTCCAGGCTCTGTAGGCTTCAGTTAACATGCATACTGTTAAAGTTTATTAGAAGATGACTGAACAAGTATGCTGCTTTGGAAAACTTGTCCATGGAAAGCCCCTTCAGGTTTGCAAAGTTGTGTCTGAATAAACCATAAAAACTCTGGAACAAGGTTTTCAAAACTATTAACTCCTAGTATGTATTTAGTGTTTAACACATTGGCTCTGTATTTTAGCTTTGATTTTGTGGAGTAAATGACAGTACAGTTCCATATATTGCTGTTCATTCCAATCCAGATAAACTTAATTTTTAAGGCTCAGATCATTTTTATTATAGATTTAAAACCTCAGAGCTGAAAAAGTATGCATTTTTTTCACATGACTACAATACCCTAAGAATAATGAGGTTGGGCTTGGACTTTTTTTTTTTTTTTTTGTTCAAAATGCAAAATAAGCCATTTTAACTTCTATCAAAGTGGGAGTGAACTTTTAAAATGGAAGTCAAAAATGGAGTTTGAAAATAAAACAAAAGTCAGCTCCAGATATAATACTGCAATGTAATGGAGGTGCATATCTTCTCAGCCTGCTCAGAAGTGTTCTGGTTTTATTTTCCCAGGTGGCTACCATCTGCCTGCTGCTGGACTTTCATCTCTGCATGATGCAACCACTTCAGAAGCTCCCTACCACATTTAGTTTTTCATACAATACGGGTACAGTGCATGTGAGAATATTAAAATAAGCATGCAGAGCAGGGGTGGAAACTTTATAGCACCATTTTAATTGAAGAATAATCAAAAGATGGACATTTCTTTAGGCAACACATTGTTGGAAAAAAAAATCAACCCCCCACACATACACATATAGACACATGCATCCAACTCCAGTTTTAACTGTCTAATATAAAGAACCCTTCCTGTGTGCCTACAGACAAACCAAGCTAAAGTAGCTCAGTAAAGCTGAACATCTTTAATAGTTTTTTTTCTGTCTCGTAAACCTGCACAAGGCCTGACTTTATTTTCCATACAAAGACAGTTTTGCAAACAACAAAGCCTTAAAAATAAAGACAGGGACCAGAAGTTCAAACTTAAACCAGATTGTTGGCTTAAAAAAGCTGTGTCTTCACTTGGAAAGAAAATCAAAATCAAACAAAAAACTTCTCCTTTAAAAGCTAGAAAGAGTTGTGTAGTGTTAAATTTACTTCTTTGGGGTCAACTAAATTTTAAAAAAATGGTGCAAGTTGTCAGACTTGCTGATAAACAGTGTCAATGTCTAAGATGAACCTCACTAAAGTTGCACTTTGAACAAATCCAGATGAAGTTAGGTTAGAATGATTTTCAGAAAATTATAACTTAACCTAGCACATGAGCCAGCAGAAAGACAGGAGTGTCAGTTGTAATGTCATTTCATTTGGTATTTCTCAGGTTTTCCAAAGGGACTCCTTCCACTTTCATCTAAATACAAAGAGACTTGAAGCTCTTTTCTTGATTTGCAAAAATGTCAAACTTCACCTAAAACAACATGTTTTGTATGTAAACATTGCAATGATGTAAAACTAAACATTTAAGCACTAGCCCAAAAGGTTTGTGGAAAAAAGTACAGCTGTGTGACAGTTACAAGGGTGTCTCTCTTTTGTACAAGGCAGCACTGGTAGGACCTTCGAACTGCAGTTTGATGGCCTGTTTGAGATTAAGCTTTGGGTCTGTAGTTGTCATAGTCATCATAATATCCTCTTGCAAGGCACTACCAGGTGGGGTGGGGGAGAAATTGTAACAAACAGGTGACAAAATGTTCTTCTGGGTTAGAGGATCCCAGACTCCTCCTTGAGGGGGGCTCTGCAGCCTACTGGGGTAGTCCAATGGAGAGCTCTCTCTGTTTCTAGCAGCCAGGGGGCTGTCTTGGCCTGGCATTATACCAAGAGAGGCCATGACCGAGTGCCATTTACCACCAGTGTAAGCAGTCCTGTCTGTCTGAATAAAGTTTGTGCTTTGTTTTTTTGTTTTGTCATGATATTCAAGTGCAGATGACAAGGTTTTCTGAGGCAGTTCGCAGTTGTGCAGCATGGCTGTGACTGTGCAAATGGTAGGAGGGGGGATGCCTTTGGGTTGTCTCTTGCTACTCCCATGGAGGCTGCCCATGGTCGAGTTTCCTGGGGGAGGGAGGGTGGATGGGCGGCTACGACTGCGAGGCAGTGAATGCTGCTGGATCTGTTGGATGAAGCTGAAGCTGTCAGCTGGCACCGTCTGCACTGTAGCAAGTGAGTGGAAGGTAGAGGACGTTTGTGAGCTCTCCATTGAGTGGAATCGTTCCGCAGTGGATCCGGGAGAAGACACTGAGGAGGAAAAAGTGGTAGCATTGACTTCACTTCCATTACTCTCCAACATGCCAGAGGAGAGTATTTTGTTCTGTTTCACAGGAGATACAGTACTAGAGTTAGGCAGCATGCCTATATATGGCTTGGCTCCGTAGCTCTCCAGGAGCCTGACGATGTGAAAGTGCCCATGTTTTCCAGCCACTTTGACTGCACTACGACCATATTTGTCTGTGTGATTGGGATTTGCACCACCCTCTAGAAGTATTTTCACAATATTAGAATGTCCCTCTTGGGCAGCGATACTCAGAGCTGTTGCCCCCTGATGACAAGCAAGGTTTATATTTACACCACTGGCTTCTAGGAGACGATGTCCTACTTTAGTATGTCCCGTCCAAGCCACCGAATGTAAAGGTGGTCTCCCTTCGCTATCTTGTGCATTGGGGTTTGCGCCATGTTTTAAAAGTAAGTCTACAATCTCCACACATCCCTGCCAGCAAGCCACATGAAGGGCTGTGCGGCCATCAGAGTCTCGAGACTCCAATGGCACACCTCCTTTCTCAATGAGAAGATCTGCCATATTGAGGCGACCCTCCAGAACCAGGAGGTAGAGCAGTGGTCGTCCCTCTGCGTCCCGGACATCAGTATCAGCCCCTCGCTTCATGAGCAGCTCTGCAACATCAGCATGGCTCTCCAGGAGAGCTGCACTCAGGGCAGAATGTCCATCATATGCTCTGTGGTCAATAGGAGAACGTCTGTCCAGCAGTAGTTTGACAGTACTCCAATGACCTTCTTGGGCAGCCAGTATAAGAGGGGTGCGCCCTTCAATATCCATCTCTCCAACACGTGCCATGCTGCCTCGCTCTGTCAAAGCAGCACAGACAGCCCGGTGGCCTTCACACGCAGCAGCATGTAGTGGAGTCCACCCAAGGTCATCTTTATGGTTTTCATCCAGACCTCGGTCCAGTAGGGCTCGGACAACCTCCAAGCTGCCTCTTGCTGAAGCTAGGCAAAGTGCTGTCTGCCCCTCACAATCGATGGCATCCACAGCTGCGCCCCAGAAAAGCAGCAGTGCCACTGTCTTCACATGGCCCATTGCTGCAGCTGCCAGCAGAGGAGTAACAGCTGCTGCAGCAGAGACACTGCCATCAGGACCAGCGGTTTCATCTACATCAGCACCAGCTTCTAACAAAAGCTCAACAACATCTTCATGGCCTTCGTAGGCAGCTAGAAGCAGTGGCGTCATTCCATCGTGGTCTCTGTGCCTTGGATCTGCTCCGTGCTCCAGTAACAGACTTGCTACCTCACCAAAACCTCTGATCCCTGTGGCTGTAGAGGCACAGAGTGCAGCAACTGACAGAGCGGTGCGTCCATCTCCATCTGTGAGGTCAACATTTGCATTGTGGTTCAGCAATATCTCCACAATTTCATGATGTCCCATGTAAGCAGCAACGATAAGTGGTGTGCGGCCCTGGCTGTCAGCTTTGTCAACATGTGCTCCATTGTCCAGCAGGGTGAGGACAATTTCCTCATGACCTCCCCATGCAGCAGCTCGGAGGGCAGTCCGACCCTCACTGTCACATCCATTTACATTGGCCCCTGCATCCAGAAGCAGCCGGACAGCCTCACTGTGTCCTCCCCAAGCTGCAGAGCGCAGTGCCGTCCAGCCTTCATTGTCAACATGCTCCATCATCTGTGCCGCAGTCTCTGGGTCTTGGCTTTTGGCCCATTCAAGGAGGAGGGACAGCACTTTGATATGACCCTGTCTGGCAACCAAAGTCAGTGGTGTTTGACCTTGATGGTCACTGATCAATGGATCAGACCTATTTTTCAGTAGAATTTCAGCTACATTTGCAGAGCCTGCATGAGCTGCTCTTGCAAGCAGTGTCTGTCCATCTGAAGAACTGACCTTGTTCACAGATACCCCACTATCTAGCAGCTTCTTTAGAGACGCTTCTTTCTCAAATGTCTCCTGTAAATTAGCTCCATCTTCAGAACGCACTCCAACACCTGTGTCTGCATCTGAGAAACAGTCTGGTAAGATGAGTCCAGTTATCATTAACAGCTGAGGGACATCCTGACTGACCCGAGTAGGAAGCTGAGTTAAAGATGCTGTGACGGTTTGACTGGAGCTTGAAGTAAAGGCAGGTACACCTGCCCACAGCATCCACAGTGCCAGTAATGAGGGTTTTTCTTTATGGTGCCCTGAGCACAGTAAGTGTGTGGCTAGCTGACAAGTGGCATCAATGTCCAGATGGGGTCCTTGAAGAGTCAGAGCCATAGCAAGCATACCGTGACCCTCTGTCCTGCTGCACAGGTACTTCTGTGTGCAGTACTTAACATCAGTCAGCCATTCTGCAAAACTGGCATGAAAGAGTAATTTGGTTGACCCAGGGCCATCAGTCAAGAGAGGGGAAAGTGTTTGAAGGTTGTTTTGAAAGTCCTGAATGTTCATCAGGGTGTCCTGAGTCCAGACTGCTGTGAATAGCTCCTGAGGTGTGAGGGGTCTTGGAGCAGCCAAGAGAACATTGAGGATAGGCCTTACATAGACAAAGAGTCCACGGAGAAACAACCTCTGGCAGAGCCATAAATACAGGCCATTGAGAGTGCCAGGGATGTCCCGGATCTCCCGCAGGCCCACAAGCGAAGCTGCCACACCATCCAGAACACGCTCAAGAAAGAGAATGCAACCGCTGCTCTTGATGTGCAGCAAATTCAGCATGTCAGCTGTGTCGAGTGTGAGCTGACGGCGCAGAGCTGCTTCTTCATCAAGGCGACAGAGGATGTACTGCTGCACATCCCGAACTGCTGGTGGCTTCCTCAGATCATCCAGGCAGAGCTTACGAAAACCTAAAACACATAAGAGAGGGGCTTCTTTTGGAACATGAAGATAATCCATTCAAGGCCACTTTAATCAAAAATCTATTATTTTTTCCTAAAAATAAACTAAACTATTTTAGTTTTCTAGTAGCAATTCTAGTAGCAATTTATTAATCTGTTAAGATATTTTCCAACTATATGTGCTTAGGAGACATTTATATAAAATGATGGCTTGCATGGATGGCTGTCATGCTCAATTTTTCCACATCAGTTAACAGCCTTTATCAGTCTTGGGATATGTTGTGTGGGTTCCTCTTTTGTTTGTCTTTCACAGAAGCTCCTCCAAGTATTTCAGTGCAGGAAGTCTTAATTTAAGAACTCGAAGGAAAGGAGGCACTCACTGCACTGTACAATTTGATCATTAATTCTACAAGAAAGAACATCCCCCTTTCGTTTATTATATATCAATAAGTACAGCTAGAGCAGAGCTAGAGCAGCATGAGTTCTTAATATGAGTCAATCTGAACATGGCTCCCTAATATTCAAGCTCCACAAGGTAGTCTGTGCTTATATTTAGGCCTAAAAATATTTGACTTAATAACGTCTTATGGCATTAAGAATGGCACATACATACCTGAGAACATCTTGCACAGAGCTTTGTTATGGCGGCGGACAGAGCAGACCAGCAGCAACCAGCTGGGCAGCAGGTGCTGGTTGGCAGCCAAGAGCTCTGGAATGGATCCACATTTGCCAGGTCCATCCCCTGGTCTACAGTCAGCATCCAGGTCATCCACAACAACCATCAGAGTGTGGGCAGGAGGAGGGAGGTCCAGCAGGGGTTCCAACACTGCTCTGAGATCACGTGAGGAAGATGAAGGCACAGAAAGGAAGAAATGAACTTTTAAGACAGTAAAACCACAGCAGTTGTGGGTGGATGAGGAAGTCAAAGCAACGATGAAGGTGAAGTGAAGATTTCCTTTCACTCTTACTGACAAACCAGGTCAAGCCTGTAAACAAAGACTAAATGAAATAGTTTGGATCAATATTCAGCTATCTTGGTGTGACTTCAAGAACCTTTAGTTCACATATGGGGTTTGTTTATTTTTCCTCTCACGCTAAACACCATCTTGCCATAGCCCATGGCTTGAAGATTTATAGCTTGAAACAGTAAACATCTTAAGGAATGTTTGTTTTAAAACAGAGATGCTGAAGGAATTCAACAACCATCAAATCAAACCAACACCACTCTGACTTCATATAGGTGGCATGAGCTGCATCCAACACCAACCGGAATTGTTCTGTATGGTGATTGAACAATGCTGCACACCATAAAACAGTAAAGCAATCCACAACTTGGCAAAAACCAAAAGTGCAGTGTAGCCGTCCTTTAAAGAGCGCCGTCAACGCCCACACCCTGCTTTGATGTGAAGGTGACTCAGGTAAGTGGAACTCCTGAATTTTTCTGCTGCACCCTCGACACACTCACACACATACAGATAGATATGTGTGCACATACCAAACACACACACTGAAGAGACTTTAATTATTTTCTGCTTCCTTGTCTGCATAAAACTCCTGACCCATGAAGCTGAAGCCTTTTTTGTGTCATAGCTTTGAGCTGTGAATTACATTTCCATTCATTCTCGCCTGATAATAATGATCACAGCAGGACAAAGAGTGCACAAGACAGAGAAGAGCTTCCTAGGTATTAAATGACAACCTGAATCAGACATGACAGTGCAGATAGCAGAGTCTTTTTCATACACTTTCGAATCTACACTGAAAACATGAAAGGTTTAGGTTATCTGAGGTAAGCGAAGTCCTGAAGTCAGTCTGCTGGAAAATAGAAATATCATCACTGAAGTGCGATTTAAATTAAAGAGACAGGGATTCTTGAGGACAAAACTGACATATCCAAGTTGATACTCAGACTGTACCAATGAGGACATCTTTCGGAGCATAAGCTTTTGAGATTTAACATTTCATAAGAAACCAGACATGTTGATCAACCCACCTCTTTCATTTGAAAACAAATGCTTCAACAACCACTAAATGGACTGTCATGAAATTTTGAGCAGGGCGGATTCCTGAGCAGACAATGCCATGCACCAGGTAGGCCTAAAATCTATCCTCGTTTGAGAGGTAACAATCAGTAATTACCTTGGGACTGCAAACCTGGTATGGATGGGTCACACCAAGGCTAAACTCAAGCCATTTATCCTGCAACAAATACAGGGTGTGTGTTTGTGTGTGTGCTGTTATTATCGTTAATGTCTATGTTTAAGGATGACCACAAGGCCCACTCGCCTTTAGTCATCATTTCTTTAAAGACATAGAGAGTAATAAAAGTATGTGTTTCTGACCTCAAACTATTATGCAGTATTTTGTATGTAATTCTTCAAATTCAAAAACACTTTAATCCTTCACTTATTCACCAAAGGAGCAGTCTTCCCAACATTAAATAAGTGTTTACTAATCACTGACTGGAGCTAATCCAAGCCGTTACCAATCAATAGAAGATATAGAGAAGTTTGATGAATGAACTCAAGAGAAGTCAAATGAGCAACTAATAGAGGTAAGGTTAAAGGTTAAATTATGTGAATAAAATGAGGTCAACAACCCCAGTCTCTCTGGATTCCTGCCTGTGTGAAGAGTGAGGTGTGACATTTCATTATCAGTCACTGGTAAGCCATAAAGATATTTTCACCAATGGTATTTTAAACACTTTTGAATACAAGAAGAAGTTACTGGTAAGATGAATAATTTCTGCTTTTACAAGCACTGGCAGTGTTATTTTATTGTGTAATTTTAGAATTTACTTTATAACTTTAGATTTCTTTTGTGTTTTACCTTCATCTTTCTATTGTTAAACTGCATTACTGTAGTCACTTTTACTTTTAATTACCAAAGGAAAGAAAGCAGAAGTTATCAGAGCTCAGTCTTTAAATGTACCTTTTATGAGTACATGCACTTGTTGAAAACTAGCCTGACAGCAAATGTGTTAATTAATAATCTGAAATCTCTCACTTTATTTTCAATTTCCAAACTGTGAACAGCACCAAAGTGTGACATTACAGTCTGTGTATGTAGCAATGATCAAAATCCATCTATGGCTCCCTGTGCAACAAAACCTATCAATTCATCAACTCATCCACCCACGATTCATACCCTCTTCAGTTCTTATCAGGGTCGCAGGGGTCTGCTGGAGCTTATCCCAGTTGTTGGCAGGTGAAAGGCCCCGGCATGCACCCTGGACAGGCTGCCAGTCCGTCCCAGTAACAAACCTACCCCACATTAGATGAATAGGAAAAGGAAAAGCTGAGTGAATATCTAGTCGACAAAAAACAAATGACCACAGAAGCTGTCAAATTTCCCAGCTTGTCTGAAGGCCAACAAAATACCACAACTGACAACAATGTAAAATAACTGAGAAAGCAAATCCTCAGGTTTGTGAGATGGGAAACAGGACTGCCATTTTTAGGATTCTCAGCTGTTATTGTCAGAATTCACAAGAACAATATT
>JAOWBL010000014.1:2549230-2561362 GCA_028564865.1 Zenarchopterus dispar | reverse complement strand
TGATTATAGTTGGCAAATTACAATATCATCTGAAGCTATAATGTATAAAAGTTCATAGATCATCCCGGGGTCACAAGGTTGGATTGTACTTGCCACATGGATCAGCTGATCCTTCCAAAATTCTATGAACAAATGTAGGACAAATAGATTGACAAATTCCTGGCAGGAAACTTTTTTCTGATAAAAATGAGAAAAATGGTGCACAAAAATATATGCCTGGGGTCATATATGACCCCACTCGGTCGCTTGAAGGTTAAATGAGATTTTTCCACTTGTATTTCCTAAATACAGTCCTCAAAAGGTATCCTGCAGTGTGTAAATTGGGAGAATACTGCATATTCTTTGATCAAATCTCCAGAACTAATTTATATTATTTTAAATTCACTTTGCAATACATGTGGAGTGTAACTGTTTTAATACATAAGCATTATGTGTGTTTCTTAGTTGCTCACTATAAGGCTTTTTTGGTCATCTGTTGCTTTATTGTACTTTGAATTATATTTATGCATTTTGTCTTTCTTGTACTGTTTCTGCTTAAATTTCTCCAAACAGGAATCAAATAAAGTGGTGTCTAATTGTAACTAATAATACTGCAAAAGTCATAAATGATTTAATCAGTTCACTTTATTCAAATTAAGTGTAATCTTAGGGGAGTATTATGGCTAAGTGTATAAAAAGAAGTTGGATCATTTGCTTGTCAAACATACGACAGCGAGCATAAATGGCAGAGATTTATAATAACAAGCCATGATTGCAGTGAGAGTTTGGGGTGATAAAAGTGGGAACAGTGGGAATTTACTTGCATTTATTTTTCTTTTACTGTGTCATTGAACTGTTCGAACACTCAGAGCTCATTAGACAGCCACTGTACCTGTCCTCCAGTAATTCCCAGAGTTCACTACCTTTCTCTCTGTCAGCCAGGTAAAATCATCGCCCTGTCTTTATTAGCTACACTTGCAGAGTGAGCCTTCCTGCCTACTAAGGTCCTCTGGCCCCCCAGACACCAGCGCAGAGGCCTCCAGGGGCCAGAGGGGCCAGGCTGCACACTGTCGGTCTACAGTCTGTTCTCCAGTTGTGACAGCGAACACATCCTTATGATGACAATTAGTGGCTGTTAGAGAGCACAGATGAGCAGGGGAGGCAGGAGGGAGGTGGTGGCAGGGGGGAGGGAGCCGTAGTGGGGAGGGGCAGGTGGTGCAAAACGCAGGACACAATTAACAAACATGGGAAAAATACCCGCTAATGAGGACGGGCAAAGCTCAGGGGAACTGGTGAGATGGAGGGGTGAGACGGGGTGGAGGGATTATGACTTTAACTTTACATCAAGGGAAAACAGGGGAAACGGGGGAGGGAGGGTGGAGGGGGCAGAGCTGAAGTTACTTTGTGACAACACATATGTCAGAGAGGACTAAAAGAATTTGAAACTCTTCTTCTTGAAGCTTCCCAGCTTTACGCTGTGGCTGTTTAGTGGGCATTTATGAAAATGTGTTCAAAGGTGTCTTCCTCACAAATATCTTCACAAAGAAATGCACAACTACAGGCATTAATCTCACTTGTTCCATAGCCATCACCTCACCTTGCGGTAACACTAAGTAGAGAAAACTGTCACAGAAGACAATCGTAGGAAAAAGGACTCCTATGTTTCATTTTACATGTTGTCAAGTGTTGCAGTTTGTTTGACGCTTCCACAATTTCCAGATTCCACTCGTTTCTGTGCAACAGATTCCTATAGCTACCATATTTTTACTAAATTCATGCATTTTCTATACCTGCTTAACCCTTTACAACAGGGGTCTTCCATTCTGGGCCTTGAAGGGTGCTGTCCTGCTTGTTTTAGATGTTTCCCCACTCTAACACACTTGATTCACAGGAATGGATCACCATCAGATTGTCATCGAGGTCTGCACAAGTCTGTTAATAACACCATCAGGGTGTGCTGAAGCAGGGAAACACCTAAAACACGCAGGACCAGACTTGGCCTCGAGGTTCGGTGCTCTGGAGATGGATCCAGTCATCTAACCTTCACAGTTTAGTCCTCGTCAGTCTATGAGACATGTCCTCTTACCAGTGTTTTCATACTTCCAGAAAAGCATCTTCAGCAGTTGATTTTTTTCACTTCTAATATTTCTCAGCCATTCAAAGTTGACGGGGTAATACCATAATATCAGTCACTTCTCCAGTAAAAGGTTTGTGACTTTTCACTTTTAGGGATGAGTCTTTTAATAGATGTTAAATTTTAGCTGATCAACAGTCTGTGGTAACTGTTGTCTGAGTCTTTTCTTTGTAAACACGTCTGGTCTGCAGGCAGGCCAGTCGAGCACCCACGCACAAGTCATGCAGGATGAGATGTGTCAGTGTGCTCAAACATCCCCCCTCAGGGAAAGACATAAACTTGGTGGTAGCATATGTCGCTCCAAATTTCCAGTATCCACCTCTACGGTATCCTGATGCCAGACATGCAAACATGTGCATTGATGCACCTCCATACCATCACAGAAGCTAACTTTAGCACATTTTGCTACTAACATCTTTGATGGTGTTTTTCATTGTTGGAACGTAGTACCTGGTTGCTATTTTTCCCAAAGAAAGGTGACATACTAACTATTTGGTTTTATAATTCACGTTCACATGTCTTTTTGTCCATTTTTGGATGAGTTTAAATCCAGATAATAAACACCATGTCCACACAGAGTGTCTATGTAGCTTCGTCTTTACATAGAAGGTTACATTTAAGGGTGTTACAGCAGACTGTCACAGCGGTTGTGATATTCCAGAGTGCACGTGGTGATCACGTTACCTTGACAGTTTCTTGTGCAGTGGTCCCTGAGGACTCAGAGGTCACATCAACAGTAGCTCATAGGCTTGGTCCGTATGCACAGGGATTTCCTCTAAATCACAGAATATTTTCACAATATTATGCATTAATAATGTTGGGAAAGAGACACAACAACACTGTGGATTTTATATTTCACAAACTTTCTGTCTTTTCTCATTTTTTTTCACTTCCCTTGCAATGTTTTTATGGCGCTGTTGGCATCAAACTCTAGACTGAAAATCATTTAAGTTTGTTTGATAACAATGACAACAAAAATAAAGAAAGAAAGAACATTCCTCGTCCCTGTAATCCTACAACGCTATCAAAACCCTTCTCTTTCCCATGACCCACATCAGGTCTTTGCTTGACCCAGGCATCATCATGCCCTTCGTCTGTTGTCTCTGCGCTAACAATCCAAGGGTTAACCTAGTGCCTAACCAAAAGAGTCATATATCTGAAACAACAATAACAACAATCCACCAGGCCCCTACAAAAAGAAGAAGCTATGACAATGATGCCATCCAGGGAGCACAAGTCCTCCATTGTTGAGGGCTGACACGCCGTATTGTGCTTGGCAGACTACATTGCCTCATAGCAGCTGGGATGTGCTGGCAGGGGAAACAAAACTGACTGTCATCAGCTGGGGGAGATACAGTGTGATGCAAGCAGCATTACATCACATATGATCATCCAGGCGATCACTGCCATGCCACTCATCTGTTTCGTGACCTTTCAGGGCTGTAAGAGAGGCTGTGGGTTCATCTGAGGACTAAAAGTACACACCTCCTACTTTATTATTATTATTATTATTATTATTATTATTATTAAGACATTAGCCTAAAATGACCCCAGTTTCTACTTTTTTTTGGGAGGTAGCAGACAATAACAGTACCAGTGATCTTCTTCCTCATCCGGTTCCAACAAGTCACAAATCAGATGAAAGGAGGTCTTTTTCACCTTTTTTTCCTGATTCTAACTGAATGTTTCTCTCATCAATAACATAGAGGGTTTCATTTACATGTTCCAGTTCTCTCATACAGCCAAATCCTATGGAGGGAAAGTTAAATGACAGCTCAGTTTTGGGCAAAGCACAATTTATTTGTTGGGCAACATTTCAGTGTTAGTGTGACACTCGGCCGACATGAAAGGCCAGCTGCGTCGTTTCTGGTTTAGTTCATGTTTGGAGTTTAACCCCGTGTTAAACCCTGATGTGACATGAGAAGGTTACATGGTTTCTTAAACCTTGTTGTTCTGTGGTTAGTAGGACTGGTTAACCCACAGCTGACGGTTAATTCGATCTCAAATGCTGTATCCTGAAGAAATATAACATCCATTGTTTCTTTTCCTGTATTTGCTTAAACCTTTTGTTAAAAGCTACAGATGGGTTTTAACAAAAGTTCAAATCTATCACATTCCACATGCTACTACTGACTGTTGACTGCTCTGGATGGGCCCCCGGAGTAACATATATACAAGTTTCAGCCCTTTAAAAATCAGGAGGAAACAAAGTCTGTCGTTTTGAATGGAACTGAAAGGATAAAGACATTAGTTCACTTCAAATACTTAAACATGGATGACCTTACTGAATTAGGTGGTCATTTTGGGGTTCTAACAAGGTCGTGGAACAAACAAAGCACCTTATTTTGAGCCATTAGAAGCTGCTCTTTGCACCCACTGTGGGCACGTTCACCAAGAGAGTGCCTCCTTCCAGCTCCTGGCTGGAAAGGCCTCACCAAAACTTACTTAATGGATGTGAATTGCAGGTGGGCAAAGAATCCACTTCAGGGACTTTAACATTGCCTACCATGGCGAAACTAGGGGGCATTTTTGGGTTCTTAATGTTGATAGTCAAACAGAACAGCATATTTTTGCACTGATAGAGTTCTGATAGAGTTTATCAAATGTTATTTCAAGACTTAAGACTGATTGAGCACGGACACACTCTCAACCCTACATATTTTAACATTGCCAGTGTACAGTGTCCCCTTCAACTGGCAAACAAAGATGGTTAATTCAAACACACAACATTGAGGTACGTGAAGTGTGCAGCAGACAGTGGCAATGGGTTTAGATGGTATCCACTTCAAGTACCTAACCCAGTAGTGGAGATATGAAACGGTCAGTGTACATGGCCAACCTTTACACGATGCCCATTTTAAATATCTTTAAATATACTTCACATACCTCATTGTGTCCATAAGGTCTTTGAAGTGGACACTATGATAAGGGATTGTTATTGTATGCTGTCAACTTCACATACCTTTATACTTATGTAAAGGTGTGTGAAGTGGGCATAATGAGTGGGTAAATGTATCCTCATTATACACTGCCCACTCAACATACTTTTTTCAATAAAGTAAATGTGTATTCCTAAATTAATTATCACATTTAGGTATCTATTTCACTATTTTAAAAAGGCCTTTTCAAAAATACTTTAAAAGGACATCTTTCAATAATTAATTTATTATGAATTACATATATATATTTTAAACCTACATAAAATAATCAAGAAGAAAACACTTTGGAAAAAAGAATATATATCTATGTATTTTGCAGGTAATTTGCAACAAAATGATGGTAATATATATTTTTATTTCCCAGTTAATGGCTGATGATTCCTATTTGCCTGACACTGCTGGTCCTCCGTAGCTGTGCTGACAAATCTCAGCAGTTCAGATTGTTTCTGGTCTGTGAATCAACTGCTTTTTACACTCCTGCAGTCACGTTTAACTTTGAGCAACGCTCTGTGTTCAACTCTGAATCGTTTGTTTAGCTAGCATGGTAATAAGGTGCAGGTACACTAGCCACCTTGTAACCTACAGCACAACTATACTTGGTACTGCATTTTCACAAAGCACAGTAGAGTCCTGCTTACAGGAGACAACCTTTTAATATTATTCCAAAGTCTCTTGAACACAGTCATCTAGACTCTGCTCAGAATAGGAAATACAAACCTGAAATATTCAGTTATTGTTTGACACTAACTGAAAATTTCTATAACTCTTTGATTCAATGTTGACATACAGAACAGGATGTTTTCAACTGGATATATGCATATGATTTCACTGGAAGGCGAGAGATATTAGTTGCACACACAGTCATGAAACTATGACCTTTTGTTTCTTTGCCTCCTGATGTGCCCTTTTGGGCATTTTCTATTTGATAAAAAGTCAAAATCATGTGAATGACATATCTAATGCATTCATTGAATCATTTACAATAATGTACACTTCATTCATGATCTTAGAAGCATTCGCCAATATTTTGAGATGTAACGGAATAATAACTGTAAAGTTTTTACATCAAATTTTAAAAATACAAATTGTCAAAATAATCAGACTAATGCAGAAGCCAGAAGGGATATATCTGTGTGTCTAAAAATGTCCCTATTATTGCTTGTACTGGTTACAAGTCTTGTAAAATACACTGGACAGAGTATCTACAAGTCATAATGCAATTAAAGGGATGTCTCCCTATTATCTGTATGCAAACAAAATTAGCTGTTCTGTCAGTCTTGAGCTGATGAAAATGGTGACCTAACTGCTGCACTTACCAAATACACACAGACACACACAGATGCAAGCAGACAAACAGTTTTCTCACTTTCCTAATTGCTTATAAATGTCAGTACGCGAAAGTGTCTTCTGTTAAATTAACTGGTGGTACTGGCACCGCCTCATTAGACAAGAGATGCACGACACAGTGAAAACACAACACTGGTCAACAATCAGTTTGCAGCGACTGGCTACAACCCTGGACTCCCCTGGGACTTCATCTAAGACAAAAAGAGGTGGTGTGTGTGCCTGAGGCTGGATGCATGTCTGTGTGCATATGTCTTTAGGTGTGTATTTTGTATTCATGCTTTCGTGCTTTTGTGTTCATCTCAGCCCTCCTGAGGGAAATTAGTTATCTCTACCCTGCTCTGTCTCCAGGTTCCTCCCTGATGTTTTCCTTCTCTGCCAGGACACTCCCACTCCCCTTGGGCCACACTGTAGCTAATTGCTAAATACACTTGCTGTTGTTTCAGATGCTGGTAGGAGTCTCTGTAGAAATGACTGCCATGCTGGCTAATTGGGAAACAATATCCAGACATGGGTTATCACGGATTTAAGTATTCTTAGAGGAAAAAGTGCAGATTTGTCTGTTGCATGTGTTTAGGCGCGCATAAACTTCTGTGTCTTCGGTGTCAGTCATAACCCTTACAGTAACAGCTTAAAAATAAGGAATGAGTGCCATTATAGTTGTGGCAGATGAGAGGAATGGAAAAAGATGATTTTTGAAGAAATTAAATGGATGTTGAGATTTTAGGACTTTGTTACATAACTGATCTCGTTGCCGTGCTTGACAAAACAGCCTAACACGAAACCAAAATGACACCACAAGCATCTTCTTGTTTTTTCATCGGTATGTATTTCAGCACCAGAAGAAGCAGACCTTTCAGCACTTTTAGAGGTGCTTTGGTTTTCCTGACTTATACATTGGTGGGGAATGAATTTTAAATACTTCCTCAGTTCCAGTCCTCCTCTACCACTGTCCTGCAATATTTAGGTGTTTCTCTGATTCAAATGAACAAATCCCCTTTTTCGACTGGCATCCATGTCTGCATGCGTCTGTCAGTGGTCCTTTGATTAGAGGCTGGTGCACTACATGTAAAACATGCAGGCCAGCGATCTGGCAGCGATATTTCAGTCCTCATGCCAGTGGTGCATGAGGACTGAAAATGAGAAATGCTGCTATAGCACATTACTTTGTAAACAAGCACACACAACACAGACAGAAATAAAATACAAATCAGGAGAGAAGAAAAAATTATGTATGATGGAGAAAAAGTAATCAACATACTCGCTGTGAAGTATTTAAAGAAAGTGCACACTTGCACTGTTGCTGTGAAAAAAAAGGTAAATACTTTTTTTTTTTAAACATAAAAACCAACATCTTTTCCCCACTGTTGAGAAACCAACTAACCTCCCAGTTAACCCATAATTACATTTTTTAGAGTAGGTGTGATGAGTTTGCGATCGTAAAGTTCAGAAACATCAGACTTGCTAGTAGAACGCCAAAGACTGGACCTCTCAGATGAATGCAGCCACACAGCAACAGTTTGATCAGATAGTCAGCATCTAATCCTACCAGTGCTAAAACTCTGGCAGCGATATTTCATGATGAAAATGAATGAACATGCTGTCAAGTCACTTCACTAACTAGCTGCTTTCAAACTGTTTTTGCCTTTACAGATGTGCTGAAACTTTTCAGTGCACCCATCTTCTCAGGAACTTTCCCCAGACCTCTTAGATCTGCAGCTGTCAAGCTCCTCCTGAAGAGCAGAAGCTTGAATCCTTTCATGCTACAGACACGGCTCTGATCTGTCTGATTTTGGAAGGAAAAAAAACATTGAGAAAGTTACATTAATTCATCTGGACAATTTTGGAAATGCAAACAGACATTCAGATAGATTTCAGTCTGGCATTAAACAAAATCACAGCATTGCCACAGCACTGATCCAGGTTTTAAATCATATATAAATGAAGACTTATTCAGGTAAACATCAGCCTTTCTGCTGCTAAATCCTCCTTCAGCCTTTGAAACTGTGGACCACAAAATTCTTGACAGACTGAAAAACTGAGGTGATGAGGTCCAGTTCTGAGTTAGATCAGATCAGAGCTTGAAAGCAGGGACTTTGAAAAAAGAACAAAAAACATCAAAATAAACAAAAAAACATCAAAATAAACAAAAAAACATGAACATGGACTTTTTTTTTACTTAAACATATTTTAAAAGCAGGAGGTTTGAAACATAAACAAGAGACACAAACTCAAAGAAAAAACAACCATACACAAAAAAACATGAACATCAAAAACATAAACCATGAAGAAAAACAAGAAATGTCAACTTAAAAAATGTAAACAATAAACTCAAAGACTAAACAAAAATTATAAACATGGACAAAACTCAAATGTAAACGCAAACAAAGAATGTCAGAATAAATAGAACATGTAAACAAAACTCAAATTATTGCAAAAATGTGAACAAAAAAACCCAGAAACTTAAAAAAGTAAACTTAAAATAACGGGAAAAGCAAAATAACACAAAAACATAAAGCTGAATAAAAAGTGCAAATATTAAAAAGAATGTAATTGTAAAGAAGTAAATAAATAACATGAACATGAAGAAAATGTAAACAATGATGATAAATGTAAGCAAAATACAGCATAAACAAATTTAAACTATAAATGTCAATAAAAACAAAAATATGAATGTAAACATAAACAAAACGTGAACAAAATTTAAACAATAAACAAAAAACATACAAAAACTGAACACAACTGTCCACTTATACAAAAAATGAACACCAAGGAACAACAAACAGAAAAGAATGAACAAAAATACAAAAATAAATAAAAAGATAAACTGCAGATGCAAACAAGAAACCCAAAATTAAACAAAAAGGTAAATGCCAAAATAAAGAAAATACAAATGTAACCAACACAGGACGGTAAAAGCAAGCAAGAACATCAAGAAAAGCCAAAAGTATCAACAAATATGTGCTCTGGAAGCTGGCGGGAACACGCCTACCTGATGTCAATCAGCGTTAGCCGGGACTTCCACCTCCGAGGAACCGCAGAGCTGCCAGCAGACGTTTACCGCAGAATATCCCACTTCACATGTTCTGTCCACAGTCCAGGGGAGCGTAGTTAACCTCTCTGGAGGTGCTTGTGGGAGAAAAGGTTTGACAAATTGAAGAGACTGAAGATATGAGCGGAACCAAAGAGCCCAGAACAACTTCCAATGCACTTTGGGAAGTCGCAAAGCTTCTGGGAGAACGTCCTTTCAACAGATGAGACAAAACTGGAGCTGTTTGGCAAGTTGCATTAGATCTTTGTTCACATATGTGAAAATGAAACATTTGAAAACAAGAACCGTATGTACCATATGTAAAACATTGGTCAGTTATATTCTTAAAGTGCTTTGTTGCATCTGGTGCAGGGTGTCTCCAATCTGTGCAGGGTACAATGAAATCTCAAGACTATCAAGATGTTCTGGGGTGAAAGGTTATTCCCAGGGTCAGAAAGCTTGGTCTCAGTTATAGGTCATGGGTCCTGCAGCAGGCTAATGATGTAAAACACACAGCTAAAACTGCCCAAGAACGGCTACGTGGCCTTCTGTGATACCTGATCTAGATCCTGTTAAACATCTGTGGAAGAAGCTGAGATGGAACCTGGAGAAGTAACCTGAGACCTCTGGAGAAGTTTCCTGATGAACAGTGGGCCAAAATACCTGTCTACAGGTGCAGGAGTGTCACGGAGAGTCACAGAAGTCACTTGATTGCAATAATTGCCTCAAAAGATTGTTCAGTTGAGGGTAGCAACTAACCACTCCAGGCCAGTTTCATTCATTTAGGTTGTTTTTAAATGATCCCACCGAACCAAAATTCTGAAATAGTACTACCTGACTTAGCTAAATCCCTGAAACAGGTTAAAAATGACAAAACATTTGACGCCATGGGTTATTTTTCAATGAATTGCAGCGATCAAATTAGTCCAACAGTCTGGGTTTTCACAAAAGAAGAGGATTTAGTGCTGCAACTTTCCAGCTTGTAAATGTGTTTTCTGCCATTTCTGTGTAAAACAAACAAGCATTGAAACAGTTGCTGCTCCTTGAAACATCTGAGTGTTAGAATAGAAGGTTTTCAGAGTCTGCAGCTTGTATGAGCCATCTGTTGGACAGTGAATGTGTCTCTGCTTCCCTCACTGTGGCAGCATTCACTGTGACTTACACTGTTACCACCAACTGTCTCACACACTGAAAACATAGACTGCTCTGTATATGGCACGCTGATGGTACACAGATTATAGTGGTCGGCCTGTGGCTGGTGGCTTAAAAAAACAACAAAAGAAATAAAGAAAGACAGACAGAAGTAAAGAAAAGAAAGAGAAAGAGAGAAATAAGCGACGGCATTCATGGTGTCTCATGAGTGCCTCCTCTGTTTGTTTGTTTGGACGCAGGTGTGATGGGTCGCCCAGGCTGCGTTGTCTTTATATTCATATGAAACACACTGAATGAGGATAACAGACACACACACAAACACATACAAAACCCGTCTGTTTGGAGTTAAAACTTGCAATAAATGTTTGTTTTTTTTTTCCACAAAGGAGGGCATTTAGACCCAAGTTTAAGGGTTTCACTTATCATCTAAGTTTTGCAAACCCTCTGGTCAGTTAACTTCTGGCCTCATGCCACCGGTTCAGTTGTTGTGATCATTGTGTAAAATGAGAAAATTCTATAGTGCTAGTATATGTGAAAGAAGAGTGGCCCATATGATCTCCTTGCAACTGAATATTTCTTGCTCCAGATCATTCTGAATAAGACAGTCATGATCAAGATTTTTTTTTATTTTTTTTAATTTTTTAAATGATTGAGCTGTACTTTTGTCTTCTTGAAGTTTGTGAAATCTTTTTGTGGTGTACTTTTGAAACACCAAAAGTCCAGACTAAAATATTGTAATGTGAAACTATAATATTACCTTAAAAGCTACTTAAATATCTGTCCTATGTTATTATTCCAATGTCTTTTTTAAAAAAATCCTGCCTAACATTTAAAGCACGACTGGGATGTTTCATCTCTTTATATGAGTCCCTATTAAAAAGTAAAACCACTGACTTAAAAAAAATAATCAGCATGTGCACAATGAAAGATGGGAGAACAGGATGCACATGCAAAGACGCGTACAAATAAACACATACAAACTGTTGCCAAAGATAGAAGGGCAATGTGTGTCTAAAGGCCACAGACTTTTCTTCTTTCTGCTTTCCCTTTCTGTGTCTTCTGTGCCACACAAACACAAACGGAGGCATCACTC
Organism: Zenarchopterus dispar; assembly: GCA_028564865.1. Taxonomy (NCBI): domain Eukaryota; kingdom Metazoa; phylum Chordata; class Actinopteri; order Beloniformes; family Zenarchopteridae; genus Zenarchopterus; species Zenarchopterus dispar. Next base: position 2,549,690 of record JAOWBL010000014.1, on the reverse strand, counting down.
AGTTGTCACTGAGAGTGTATTGTGACCCAATCGTACTCTGTTGGTACACACATGCGTGCGCACGCAAACACATGAACTCTTTGTTTCTCCTCCATATGTAGAGTTTTTTAAGGTGTTTGTGTCACTGTGTGTATGCGTGTCTTTTTCTGTGGTATCTCAGTAAAAGAAAGTTACTGAATTCCACACTAATATATATGTATTGTTTATTTACCTTTTTTCAAACATTGTGTTTTATAAATATATGAAGAAGTGACATCATCAAGGCATCGTAGCGTAATTTATGACACTAAAACAAACTATTTTGCAATTTCACTTAAACATTTCCAGAGACTGAATTTATTAAAGTAGTATTGTTGATATTTACAAATAATTTAGCTTATCTGAACTTTAAATTATGAGTAGTATCAGAAAAACTATCACTTATCTTCACATTCGTATCCTTTTAAAAGTGCCCTATCTG
>JAOWBL010000014.1:2521049-2534900 GCA_028564865.1 Zenarchopterus dispar | reverse complement strand
GTACTCATGTGGTAATAAATAGTACTCATGTGGTATTAAATAGTACTCATGTGGTAATAAATAGTACTCATGTGGTAATAAATAGTACTCATGTTGTGTTACGTAGTACAGAATTGTGGTCTGCTATACAAATTTGTTGAACACCGCTTTGAATTAAAGAGACTACGATCTCTCAGCATCATCATAAAAAACAAACAAACAAACAAACAAAAAATCTTGGAGACCAAAACACTTGAAGGTCAAATATTTGATTTCAAAAGTTTGTGGAATTTGAAAGTGCAGCAAACTTGACTGATTGGTTATCTCATTTGTCCTGTAAACCTAAACCCTTATTATTCCAACTGGTTTTCCAAGAAACTGATATTTAACGGATGTTTTGTCTGCTTTCTCTTTTAAGTGTCCAGAGATAACCTTTTGTGTGAACTGGTGTCATACAATGAAACATGATTGAAACGAACTGTAATTGGAAGTTTGGGAACTTGTCGAAACTGTAATAAATGTTTTATTGGAGTTAAAACAGCTTAACGCCAATAAAAGTGACAAATCTGGAGTCACAGTTTCCGATAAACTCTGGGTTATTTTATAATTGTTCCAAAATGTGATCATTTCTTGAGGACCAACAGATCTGGATGAAGCTATCAGCTAAAAGGGCTTAATTTCTGCACGATGAGCGCCTCGCAGAGACTTTTGTTGTGAAATGGCGCTATATGAATAAAATTGAATTGAATTGATTAATATACATCCCCAAATGTTCACTCTTATTGCAGCTGGAGCCCATCTGATTTCATTTTCCCCTCATGTCTATCAATATCTCTCTTTATTTAGAATACACAGAATCATCATTGATTGTAGTGGATAAAAATAAGTTCCTGATTCAGTTTGTTATCGGGACTGTTTATGACTTGCTGACTATTTCACCTTTACCACCAGCAGTTTGTTGTTCAGTAAAATCCCGTTTTTCGGGGCTTTTAAACTTATAAACAATCTTATGCCATCAAGCACGCTGGAAAACTGTGGAGGTAATTTCAGAATTTGTAAAGACAATCCGAGTCTGTGACCACACACCATCTCAGAGCGTCTTTTAGACGGCCCACTGATGTAATGAGGGTACGGTCGATGGTGGCCTGTAAAGTTGTAATGAGGGCTGCGGTGTGAATAGGACAGAGGGCTGGAATGGGTGGGAGAGAACACGCTGCTTAATGAGCAGGCTGGCAAACTCAGCAGTAACCCCGTTGTATCGACCCGGCCTGAGAAAGAAGGGGTGACAGAGGGGATTGGGAATTCCAGGGTGGGACAGCACAGGAGGGTCTGATGTTATTTAGGCAGGGAATGAATAAAAGCTGGGTTCGAAAGTAAATGGGGGTCCTGACCAGCCCCTGCGCTCCTCTCTTTGTGGACATGAAATTTATGGCTCAAGACTTCCTAAGCCAAGGACTCCCCACGTTGACTGGTTAAGTGGAATAAAACAGTACGACAAAAGCCAGAGGCAAACAACACTCGGAGATGAGAGGCTGCAGGAGAGGCAACAGTAGACAACAACAGGCACTGTCCACATTAGAGACACATGTGGGTGCAGACATGGGTCTATGCCTCAGCTGACATGCACAGAGAAATCAGAAAACAGGGACGTTCAGCTCACATGTATTGGTTTGGTAGTCTGGCATAAAGCTTCATCCATGCTGGGTTGAACATCTGGTGATTACATTTGGAATGAGGATCTTCCTGCTTACGGCAGGACTTATGCCTGAAAGAAATAAAAAAGAAAATAAAAGCCCTGCTATGTAAAAATGACTGATGAGGTGGAGGCAGAGAACGTCACGGCTTTGAGCAGCGTACTTTAGCTTTCTTTACATCAGGAGAGGCATGCGTCACGGACTCTGACCAAAACAAAGTGTTGTCTGTCAACAACACAGTTTAACAACACCACGAGGGTCACCTTGTGCTTGCAATTCATGGATGCTGATGCTGGCATCCAGTATAAACTTTCATTATACTTATGCCTATAGTTTCACATCCAAATGTGTAGCAGTTACATTGATCTCCAACAGAGAAGGCTTGCAGTAAAGGCTATGAAACTGTGAGAATCTGACACTTCTTAGACGTATTAGGAATATGTCACATATGAATAATACAAAAGAGGGGGCTCAACTCTTAAGGAAAAAAGGAAAAGGGAGGATGTTGTGAACCTCTCGACTCAGTTTCAACTAAAATGTTGAGAACAGTTTAGCTGCCACAACGAGCAAAAGATTTTCTAAAACTAAGCATGCGTTTTCCACCAGTCTCTGTCATGTTTTAGTCAGTTTAATGGTTTTATGTTAGATCCGTGCATCACTATGGGTGTCGTGATGTGACTGTAAAGCATTTTTAAAAAATAAATAAAAATCTAGAGACAGGTATGAAAGAAAAAAAAAGAAACCTGAGCTGAGCATAAGAAATAGATACACATAGCCCACTGGAATACAAACCAAAACAAAGTATAAAAGTAATGGTGCCAAAAAGGGTACAGGAAGTCTAATTTTCTGGATAAAACGCCCACATCTGAATGTGGACTTGAACGTCACATGATGTAAGTCAACAGAAAACAAAAACAAAAAACCCCATCTCAGTATTTTTATGGTGCTCTTGTTACAAACATATGCTGTACATATCTCTAAACATACTTTAAATTCAATAAAACATGTGCTTCAGTGTCTAATAAAGAAAAATGTATGCTTCCAGAACACTAACAAAAGTTTTGGATGTACTGAGGCTTTAACAAAAATTTTCTCCATGTCTCATTGTGCATGCGTGTGTGTGTGTGTGAGTGTGTGCATGTGTGTGCGCGCACCATCTTACATACTCTCCTCGCTCCATTGAACAACAGTGATGAAATGGAGATGAGTTAAAGTGCTAACACAAAGACTGAGCAGACCCCTGCGTCGCCGTGACAATGAAACCACCAAACACAAGAAAGTGAGAGCCTCTTGGACAAACGCGAAGAAAGAGCAGAGAATGAGAGGGGGGAGAAATTAAGGAGCTTGACTTGGGAAAAAAAAGAAGAAAAAGAATGACAAGAAGGGTTGAACCATCCTGAGAGCAGGAGGAAATGGATGAGGTAGCAGAATAGGGAGCAACCTGGAGAAAATAGCAAGGTAGCTAATCCCCCCCGAGACATAAAGCAGCTATATGTAAATGAAAGATGTGAAGTTTGGCAATCTTACTTTGATCTATGAATTAGCCTCTCTCCTCCTCCCCTTCCTTTCCTCCTTCACTCTCACCCTCTTCTCCTTCTTCATTTTTCCTTGTAAGAAAATCAAGCCTTATTTAGCGTAATCTCACTTAATGGCATCCAGCTCCTTTTGTCCTCCCAGATGCTAACAGATTCCCTTCCTTTCACTCGCCACTATTCACATATCTACCCTCTATAATCCTCTTCTTCCCGGGTAGCAATTATTTTGAGTATTTTATCAGCATTATGATTATGACGATTCTCTTTCTTATTATTCATTCAGACTGTGCTAAGGGCCAGGTTCTGGCTGCAAATATATTCCCCACCAGCACCTCCTATTCTTTCTGGGAATGGGACTGCCTGCTTTCTTCCAGAGGGGTGGTGAGTTTGCAGGAGTGAACCCCATTCAGTGACACATTTTCTGGGTGTTTGAACATATTGTGGAGTGTGTGTAATGAGTAGCACCAAACCACCCATCCTGGCTCCTTAACACAGAGAAACATCAAGAATTTGAGGTTGGAGGAGCGAGAGGGGGCTAATAATCAAAAGACCTTCTTTCTATGCAGAGCAGTAATTACACGGATGGGTTTTGATCTTTTGCTTGTTGGAGCAATGAATGGAGTTAGAGATGAGGACTGTTTCACTATTTTGTTATGTTGAGGGCAGATGATGCTTTTCAGTTCAGCATCTGGTCAGAAATTAAAGCAGGGAAAATAAATAAACTAAGCATAGAGCAAAAGAATAATATAGTTTCTTTTTTTTAAAAAAAAAAAAATAGCCAAATCATTTCTGAAGTGACTTTGGAACACAAATGTGGTGACAAAGGAGGTTACGGTTAAAGCAAAAATATAAAAGTTTTTAAAAGCCCTTTTTAGAAATATGTAACTGACAAATTGAGCTAAATAGCTGACAAATAAAAAAACTGAAAAAATCTCACCTTTCCATTTCTGCTATTCTCTACGACATCGATGTGAATAAGACACTCAGTTTCATTATATTACAATGAAAATGTAATGGACAAATCGATGTATGAGCAGCTGACACAAGGGAGCACAAAAAATGAATCTAAATATGCTCATGAGCTAGGCAGATATTTCCAAATGCACAAGCTTGTAGAGCTGATGTGAGCATTTGTGGGATGTGATACAAAAACTATTTCAGCAAAACTCTAAATTTGCATGTTAAAATTGTATAAGAAAATCACACATATAAAATGAGTTTGAAGTTATGCGGAAAAAAAGCCTGCAGAAAAAATATGCAAGCACATCTGAAAATTTCTAACCACAGAAAATTTCACATAAACCTGTTTGAATGTAAAGTTACAGAAAAAATACTGGCATTTTAACTAAAGGATCAACCAATCAGAGTGAGAGATCAAAGCGATCTGGTTTTTTTCCCCCCTTTACTTCATGCCTGTATTCTGTTTCCAAGTCTACTGAAGAGGTTTATCTTAAATGAAAAAGTCACATGGGTTTTATCTAGACTTCTGTTTTTTCCTTAGAATCTTGAGCTTGAAGTCAAGTTAAAGTAAAGACTTTTCTGTCCAAACTACAGGAGCCCGTAGGGACCAATTATATTATGTTGAGCCCTGCAGTGGAAGAATCAGCTTTCTGCCAGTATCGGGTACAAGTGCCTTTTACAAAGTCAAATGGTCCCATAAGAAGTTGTTTCATCAGTAAAAGAGCAAAAGGTGAGTTTAAAAAAAAACTAACAACAGATTTATATATGTTGATTGAGTGGCTGGAGTTTGTAAAACTGAAAGAGTGGTTAGTCTATAGCATTTTAGGATTCAATGTTGGACACACTATTTCACAAGGTTTTATTTTTAGTTGAAGTTTAAATACTGATGGAAGAACTTCCCTCTTTTGGACTTTGGTGTGCTTTGCAATGCAGTTTAAGCTGTATTCTGTTCATACTGTGTATTTGCTACCTGGTTTACATTGACGACTGTTTATGTGAATGTGTTGCTGCATTATCTGGTCAATAATGTCCTCCCTGATGGGCTGTATGGACAACACAGCACCTCAGGTCTCGATTTTATCATCAGGTTTATGGCATAAGCTTTATTTCACACATTTCACGTCTGTTTTTGCTGTGTTTTCTATGTAAGAACTTGATGAAGTGATGAACACCTGGGACCCACAAAATCCCACCAAGGTCAAGTGATGGTGCATGTCAAACAGTGATAATGATTAAATACACAAAAGTATAACTTTTTAACAGCAACTGCTGATGGTAATTTGGTGTCCAAAGGACAGGATGTAATTTGCTAGAGTTACATCATATATGTTTGACAACATCACCATCAATCTGCACAAAAGAAGAAGAAAATAATCCTTTTCATCACGCTGTAGAGGCAAGTTGGGGTAATTAAGAAAATGCTAAACTAAATTTACAGGACAGCCATACGTGAACTGGTAAGTAGGGTGATGGAGCATTTGTCTTTATTATATTTAATCAACCAGATCATTCTCTCCTGGATGAAAATAATGATAATAATGATCTGAAACACTACTACTGAGACAATGAAACTGTACTTTTTTTTTTTTTTAACTTCAGAAGTGTCACGGCATAATCTGAATTGAATTGTATAATATCCAAGTATTATTATTGAACTGAATACCCCACAAACACAAAATCTAAATATGAGTGCCCTGTGAGGGACTGGCGACCTGACCAGGGTGAAGCCTTCCTTTCACTCCATAACAGCTGAAATATCCATAAATGTAAGTTAAACTGAATCCAGGATATTCCAAATTTATGGATAAATGCGAGCCTAGAAGAGTATAAATTAAAGTCCTGACAGAAAAACATGATTTCACATTTGAGACTTTGTCTCTATTGACAATTTACAGAAGTCTGAAATCTTAACTGAATTCATTCTGCTTGTTTTTCATGACATGAGACAGCGCAGCTCGAAACTGACAGATTTTGTTTTCTACAAGCTGCTTATATTATACACAATTTGATCACTAAAATGAGTGTTTTTCCCACTCCTCTTTATGATAAAGAGGGTGGATGGAGAGGTTCTTCTTGATGTTTTGGTTGCCTTTACTCCCACACTCAAATGATTAGAGTCAAAAGTTAAGAAAGAAATGCTGAGGGTTTGAAAATGATCCAAACTTAGGTCTTAGGCATTATACTCTTCTGGGTTTTAATCATGTCACATGTTCGTTGCCCTCCAATGCCATTATCCACTTTTAATAGACATACTTACATATTTACACCTTTTCAGTTATATTATCCACTAAGGTAAATAACTTTTCTAATAGGTGTATGGGTGCTATGGTTAAACCTTGGTCTCATAAAATCTGATTTCTTGGAGTTATAAAGTGACATAAAATTGAATTGAAGCTGATGCTAGGAACATCATTGAGGTTTTATATTGAAGAGTAAGATTACAGGTAATATTTCTGGAGAGCCTTGACAATGCCATCTTGGCCATCTTAACATAAAAGTCATGAGTGAAGTAAGAGAGAATATTCTTATTGATATTGATTATATGGTACAGAACACAGACTGGAGTCCTGCAAAAATGAGTCTATTTTCATGTTAAGAGATGGGACCATTTTTGAGTCAAACACTCAATCCTATGTATTCTTGTAGGTTTTACGCCTTCTGCTGTATTGGTTTTGTAGAAATATTTATGTAATGGAAAAGACTAAGTTAAGACACTTTGCAATATAAACAATGCGATGCAGAATGGATTGTCAGTAAAACAGTTCATTCTCCATTGTTCATGAATTTCAGCCGTCTTTTGTTACTTTTTCTAATTTAATATTTTCCTCATCAATCAACATAATTTCTCTTCTTTCTTGTTTTGTGTCATTCGTTCGGCGACATCCTCTTTATTTATTCATGTTACTCATATTAACTTTCATTTTCCACATGAGTTTTAACAAGATTTTTGTCTCATTTTCAAAGGTTTCTGCCCATTAAAAAACAAACAATATTAAATATGCTTTGTTTTGGAATAAAACTCAAATGTGGTGTCAAATCCCACCTAAAACTTTGAAAAAAACTGTTTTGTTTTGTTTTTAAACAGGAACATTGCTACTTGAGTATTGGATAGAAACAACACTTTTAAAAGTGAAAAGTAGAGAGGCTCATAACTTGCTTGGTTTGGAGATTATGTTGGTATCGATCAGCCACAGGACCCATGGTTGTCAACCCACCTGCCTGCCGCCAGCACCAGACGAGAGGTGGAAGTCACTGCACTAGATGTGTGTGCAGGGGCTTCTACAACTTCAACAATATGAGGAAGTCAAAGCACTTGAAAAGAAAAACAGTGGCTTCGTTGATGCTTTTTGTCTCGTTTTCTGAAACGTTCTTGCAGAAAAAAATCTGCTCTTCCTGCTGAAGTTTTACTTTGGACTGTTTGCTTTTTAAACAGATTAAAGTACCATATGTAATGTTCTTAATATCCCATGTGTTGCTCCTCTCTTGCTAAAAACTCATTTATACATTTCATCAAGATCAGTTTTGACTTCCATTTATGGAGCCCTTTCCACTTTAAACCACTAACAGATGCAGATATACACACAAATCACAAGATAACCAAATCTTTTTTGAAGCTTCCGGAAATACGTTGTGCATCTTTGAAAACAGACTGACAGAACAGGTTTTTGCAGCCTTCAGCTGCTGGAAAACATTTATTTCATGGGAGTTTTGATTCAGGCTCTTTTCAGGCTAAGTTTTAAAACTGTCATTAATTATCATTCAAAAACTTCCATCACAACACTGCAGTTATGAACCGATGCAAACAGTTATTACAAGCTATATTTAAGTAGCAAAAAGAAAAAAAAACCTTAGAGATGTTAATTGTTTCTCAGTGAGACAAGAAATATAATACAACATAACTCAAACATGAAAGAATGTTATAAAATTTAAAGAAAAGAAAATATAGAAGAGCTCCACGACACTTAAAGGCATCAAAGGATGATGAGTAGTCTCGTAAAAATATTACAAACATGTTAAAATGTTAGAAAAATAACAATTCATATAAAAAGTGTGCATATATATACGACAGTGATCAAGTCCTTTCCCTCAAAAATCCTCCACCTTTCAGATGTCACTTTGGGAATCTCGGAGCTGGAGTTGAGTGGTTGAATCTGGGCAGTCTGCAGACACCACAAGGACAAAGGGGCCCCGCTGCGGCCCCTGTAGAGCTCCACTGCACCGGGGCCAGTGAGGTCTCCATGGACCCCGGAGACAGCAGGGTACATTTAGCTGCTGTGGAAGATGATGAAGTCGGTGAAGAGGAAGAAGAGGAGGCTGCTGAGGAAAGGAGGGATTCCTGGGTGAGGAGGAGCTGACCAGATCCAGAGATGAGGGGCCACCCTCCAGCAAGTAGTAGCCGGGGGACCGGCCCTGTGTTCACACCCATCCCAACACTTACCTCCCCCAGCAGCCGCCGCATCTCCTGCAGAGAGGAGCCCAGGAGGAGGATGTAGTTTCTGGCCAGAACCAGGGTGGAGATCTTGGAGAGCCTACGGCCAGGGGGAGCTCCAGGCTGGTGGGACTGAGAAGAGGCAGAGGAAGGAGAGGAGGCGTAAGGCACCATGACCTCCCGCAGGGCATCCATGGCGATGTTCAAATCCTGCATCCGCTTCCTCTCTCTGCTGTTGATCTTCCTCCTAAGCTCCTGCTGTTCCTCAGGACTCAGCTCCCTCTGGGATTTGGTTGATCTCTGGCTGCTCTGGAGGCTGAGCATGGGTGCAGAGTTCAGGCGGGAGCTCAGGCTGAACCCTGGAGGGCAGTGAGTTAAGTCCTGGACAGATCCAGGGCCACACAGAGGTAGAGGCTGCTCCCGGGGCCTGATTGCTGGGTTTGACAGGACATTCATCGTCTGTTCAGAACTGATCAGAGTTGTAATACTTGAAAAAAAAAGAGAGAGAAAAAAAATGAAAGAAAATCAAATCCTCACTCCCGTCTCCCTTCCATTTACTAGAAGAAAACTGCCAGCTGCCATCCACTACAACGGCAGTTTTACTTTTGTCTTAGTTTCTTTTGTCTGGCGAGTTTCCGAAAGTGCCGACTCAGTTGCATCTAATTTCTGCAGCTGAGTGAGGCAAGAATGAAAGTTCACACAGCTGAGAAGTGAGCTAAAAGCTCCTTTTACATGGCCCCACCTCAGTGCAACTCCTCCCCAGCACATGATGTGCTCTTAAAAATCCCCCCTCAGTCTTTATGATTGAAGTTAAAAAAAACTCTGAAATGATAGCACTTTTCTGTGATCACAGAAAGAAGGAACTGGCTGGCAGCTTATTTTTACCTTCACTCACTTACAATAATTTGATCTTTTTTCATTTATTTATTTATTTATTTACTCCTCTCACTGGAATTTTCAACTTTGCAAAGCCATTAATGAAAACATAAGACACACACGTGTGCAGGAGATTCATCTTTGGTTAACTGTTTGCATCTCATGGTACTTAAATCTTGCAATAATATAGACAGTAATAAGCTAAAAATAGCCTCTATGAAGTTCTGAGGTTAAACACTAGAAGAAGCTGATAAATATGGGGGATTTATGGAAATGGTAACAGAAGGAAAAACTTATTTAGGTATGTAGTCTTAGCTGAGGTTTTCAGTCTGAGAAAAAAAAAAGTCATATGCAGAAATTAAGATGGAAACTCATGAATGATCAGATGTTTCTTCCTCTGTGATAGAAAACTGGTCTGTTGTAGGTAGAATCAAAGATCATTTATTATATGTCTATTTAAAAATCAATGCAGCCTACTTTATTCACACAGAAGCAGTGATTTTAGCAACACCACAGTAGTGTGTCGGAGGATGTGTGAAAGAATTGCTGCTTTGATGAGAATACCGTCTGAGTTCAGTGTCACTAAACTGCACTAACAGAGGCATGGAAAATCGGATTGTCCATTTACTTCTTTTAATCTCATTGAAATTGTTTAAAAAAACAAAACAAAAGAAGGACGTCATTATGTGCACTATGGAATGCACCACTAAAACCACTGAACAACTTGGGAGTCATTAATTATCCGTACTTGGTTAAGTGGCGGAGAGCAGGTATTAGCGCTATTACCGTGGGCATTAATTGTGTCAGGGAACAGTTTTGGCAGCCGGTGAATGGATCCATCATTGTGTGAAGTTAATTGATAGTTTTGAGGAAGAGGTTATTGTTGTTCAGTTCTGAGCAGCCTCCCTGACCAAATTGGCTGGCAGAGATCTGGGCACCGTTCCAGACAGCCAGACAACAGGCCAATTGACTCCAACCACAGGTGAAGCTGGCTTGGGGCACAGAGCAAGGCTGGAAACCTCAAATGTGCCATTCATGAGCCACAAAAAGACCTCAGCATCACCCCGCCACATAGTGAGCCCGGCCGTCCTCTCTTTGCACCCCCACCTTCCTCCTCCTCCTTCTCGTAAAGCCCATCTGAGGGGATGGAGAAAGAAGGCAGGGGGGAGAGGAGAAGGACAGCACCGTTACAAACAGAAAGCAAGTTGTTTCTGATGAAACAAGAAGGAGATGCAGAGGAGGAAGACCCTTTCTTTCTTCCCTGCTCCTCTCTTGCTGTTCAAGGAGTGAAAGATGAGTGTGGATGTGCTTTCCTTCCCCACCAGTGGTCCGGTGGCGTCCGGCTGGCGCTGTGATTGAAGCTGAATGGACGGCTGCAGACGGACAGGAAAGAGAGGGCTTCATGAAAAGGGCCAGGCGGATGGCCCTCGCACCTGCAGGAGAACAGAGTGCAGGCAGCTACCATGAATGTGTGTGTGCATGTTTGTGGGCGTGCCTGTGAGCTCAATTTGATTTCTAGTGGCTGCTAAACAATGAGAAGTAATAAACTGAGTAGTGAAAGAAAAACCAGCCGTGACAGTGTTAACTGTATTTTGGGATCGTTCCTGTGTCAAGAAGGAAAAAAGGACACCTGCAAGGAGCCACACATACAGAAGTCAGAATAGAGGAGAAAGAAAGAAGCTGGTGTCCTCCAGAGTGCAGCACCCCTCCCCCACTTTCACCCCCCCCCCACCACTTAAATGGAAAAGAAAAGTGAGCTTGATTTGGGGCTGCAACCCAGCATATCCGCCTCCAGCTTCCAGCTCCTTTTGATGAGGCTGGACCAGGGCAGGAGCACCGGTGGCTGCAGGGCAGGGCGAAGACTAGTTTCTTTATGGTGGAAGGACTACTATCCATCTGGGCAAGGCCGTCCAGCGGGGATCTGCACCTGGGAGCTAAATGCCTCATCTGTGTGAATCTGTTTCCTGCAGCAGACAGACAGGAAGACACCTCAGCCAAACTCCTGGCCCACTTTGTCCCATCTTACAGGTTGAAAAATATACCCAAAGCGATATTTATGAGAAGAGAAAAGGGGAAAAAAAGTCAGTTTGTACTTTTCCTTTTTTAAATTTCACTGGATATTGCAAGTTGAAGACAGAAGAAAAGATAAGGCCTGAAATATATTGCAGTTTAATTTTTGTTTTTCCTTTTGTTACGTTTTGTAGTTTTATTTTGAGTCAAAAAAAATGTTCAGTACAGTCTTTTTTTTTTTGAGTAAAAAGGTTTTTACTGTTTCACTATAATGTGTAATTGGAAAATTAGTCTAGAGCATAAAACATATCAGTTTCACAAAAAAGACTTAAAAATTGCACAATTGTTGCACTTTGTTTTTACATTTTGACTAAATTTCTTTTAGCAAAGCTAAAATTAGTCTTCATGCAAGAAAATGAAAAAGCCCACAACACAACCATTATTCAGCTGAATAACTGAGTGTAATTTGACGTAATTACAGATGTACCTCAGTGGCTTTATGGAGACGGGTTCACAAATGAAGTCCAGCTACAGACAAGGTGCTGATCTGGACATAATCTTGACTGAACGGAGTCAGTTTCCATCAGGTGTCTGATTGAGCTCTTCTGTGTGTCACTTGTCAGTGGGTCAATGTGTTTGTTGCTCACTCACTCACTTATGTTGATGATGTCTAAATGAGGGTTTCTAGTTCCTCAAATTGGCACAATTACATATTTAATTTGTGTGACTTGACTTCATGCGTATGTTTCCCTGAGCCTTGCTTTAAAAAAAAAAAAAGAATTAATATATTTCCCATTTATAGGTCTTTATGTTCTATAGCAAGACAATGAAAGCTCAATTTTTTTTATTTATTTATTTTTTTGTCGTGGTGTAGTATTGGTGTTATAAGTCTTTTATAAATGGAAATCGGGCTTGTGATTTACTGCTGAATCACAAGCCCGATGCTGCTGCTTGGTAATATCAGATAACTTGAAGGAGACAAACATCTGTGCACCGGGGAAGTCCAAGACTAATTTATTCATGGGGACAGTAGCGTAGGAGGTAAGTGGGACGACAGAAGCAACAACAATAGTGCTTTCTGTTGTTCATCTTATAGTTCCACCAGCATCAACAACTGTAAATTTAAGCTCTAAACTTTTCAGCACATGTTCTTCAATATGCAAATACATGTGATTCAGGGACAAGATAAAACACTCCTCTGATGTTGGATATCATTTCTCCAAATTCCATCAGCTTCATCAAGAAGGCACTGCAGCCTATTAAAGTAGGGGTGCTGCATCAAGTGAAAATAATGTGTTATGTGTTGTTGGAAAATACTCTGATCACCTGTTTGATGAAATGACAGAATGTGTGTCATTTTAGCGTGCTGGTGTTGGGTGAGATGAGCTAATGATGCGTTGAATCATTTGTCACTTTGAAAGAGCCTATGGTTGATTTTCTTGTTTAGTTTTTTTTTTTTCAATTGTATAACACTTTTATATGTATGTATTTCACCATTTTTTTTAACTTTGTTTACATTTATTTGTCATCTCTTGTTTGTTTTTTTTGTTTTATTTTGTTTTATTCTGTAAGGTACTCTAAGTTGCAAGACAAAAGATGAATCCATTGTATTAAATCACTTTTGTGAAATAAAAACAAACTCCTGATTAAACTAAGGAGGGAATGCACAGGGATACACTAACTCCCTTTGGAACTATAGTTACATGATTTAACTCCAGTTCTGCACATGTATCCCTGGAGGAAGGCGCTAGTGCATCATATGTTCTGCTCCGTATTTTGCACTTTGCTTTCATACTTACTAATTTGAAGGTATAAGTTTGTTCACCTTTATAATTCTGTCATTACACAGTACACATGGGTACCCAGATGGTGCATTCACAGTTCAGAAAATGTAGCGTGAAACGCTGGACACTTCACAACCCGACTGGTTGCCATCTTGCCAGCAATTTCACCTCAAGTTCACCTTTGGAGAAGTGGCATCCCATTTTTCAGTCAAACAGAGGACGTCCATCTGTGTTTGGCACCAAAAATGCTTCAGCTTTCATTTCCCATAAAAAGGTGGGATAAATTAGACATAGAAAATCGAATATTGTGTTGATTTTTTATTATTATTAAAATTTTTCATTCTTGGTAGTAACTCAGGTAAAGTGTCCAAAGACTAAAGTTGCCATCGTCATTTTCAGTAGGAGCACAATGATAGTTCAACTAGTTTCTGTTGGTACAATATTAATTCATTTGTAAGAACATTAGTTATGGTCTAAATCATACACTTGTGGTTCATTGGTGGTTTGGTCCTCCTGGGCTGAATTAGGACCTTAGACACTAATAAAATGTGAGATTAGACTGTCAAGAAGGACTGGTGAAGGAC
>JAOWBL010000014.1:2481833-2520949 GCA_028564865.1 Zenarchopterus dispar | reverse complement strand
ATCCTTGCAGTCCTTGCAGTGTACATTGTAAGTGGATGGAGCACTTATAAAGCTAATGAAAATTAAGTGTAGAACACTGGACACCAGACGCCCTCAACAGTCACAGTTTCTCAACGAACCAGAAATGATGGGATGCTTGTTTGTCACTCTGTCAGTCAAAAGAGCTCCTTCTTTGGCACCACAGACAGTACAACTTGAAAATCTCATTAAAAAAAAAAAAAGGCTAGAGATTTGACACATCACAATAAAATGTAGGTTCACTTTGTCTCTCCCTCTTGGTCAGTAACCATATAATGCACATCTTTAAATGAATGTTTTAAACAACTTTTCTAAAAAGCTTTAAATAATGGGACAGTTTGAAGTGTCATTTAGAAAGCAATTCAGGGAATCAAGAGAACTGAATCTACCACTGCCTCAGCTTCCCACCATTATGGTAATGCATCAGGACATCTCTCTAAAGCTAAACTACCAGATGGCGAAGTTGGCGAAATGCCCCGTCGCCCCTACATAAGAGAATACAGTAAAATCACAGTATGTAAATATAATTACAATGGCATGTGTGGTCTGTTGTGTGCACTGTACTTGATGGGAACTTAAAGAGTGGGTTGGGGGTGGGGGGGTGGGCTCCTTATCTGGAGTCTGGATGATACTGCCAAATAGCTCACAGCTACCATTTCCTTATTTTCCTCGACCAAGTAAAAATGGCTCTGTCTCAGCGTTTGATTTCCCACTGAAATAAACTCAGCAACTATGAGGGAGCCACTAAACCAGCCACACTGGCAAATATTTTTACTGTTGCCTACAAGAAAAGTTCCCATCCATTTGTGACATTATTGAAAGAGGAGCGGGCCAAACTGTAAAATGAGGACATGCACCTGCCACGGGCTTTTCGATCCTAAACTGTCTTCTGTTTACAATGTGCAAAGAGAGTGTAATGAGAAATGAACAGTTGCCAGTGACTGATTTACTCAATGTGTCAAACAGGTGCAGCCGCGACAATGGAAATATAACAGAGCAGGACTTTTCAGAGGGGAAAAGCTGGTCTGCATCAAAGCAGAGACGGAGGACACACTCGTCTATTGGCCTAAACTACTGCTCTGTGAGGCCTAGCCAAAGACATGAGAAGATTACAAGCTGTTAATAAGGTGGAACCAATCGGCTGAAGGTCTGCTTTTGTCCTTCCCAGCATGCTTTGTGAGGGCTAGCCTGGGATAGTCTGCATTTGGAGCAGATCATAGTGTGGCAGGGATAATGACAGTGGGAGGGGTGTAAGGTTTTAGCCCTTGGGCCCTTTGTGAAAGAGAGCCTAAATGCTTCACTTTCAATAGCTGCACACGCTCAGTTGGTCATGGCTGTTTAAATACAGATGGACATTTGCCACATTCATATTTTATGTCTCTAACAGCTCTGCTGACCCTTTCCACTTGTCTGTTTTGTTATTGTTTGTTTGTTTGTCTCCATTTTCCGCTGGTATTTTCATGTTTTTCTGCTTTAAATTATTTCCAGAGGATTCTCCAGTTTTTCCCGGAGGCTTAAATAGTCCAATCTAAGTACTTTAACCTTTTGTTGTGATCATTTAAAATTACCCCAAACAGAACTGGTTTCACTGATTTTCTATTGTGAGAGCAGATGTTCCTCTGTGAAACAATGCCACCAGGGATTTGCTGGGTGTTTGCTAATAGGAGCGTTAGTTAACCCATCCCCTATAAAGTATCCTTAAAACCTCCGATCCTATTTAACCATGACAATGATGCATTCACTGACACTGAAGTTCCTCCGGAATTGTTGTCCAAATTCTTCCTGTCCAGTGATTGAGACCAAAGGGCATGACAGGTAAAGTCTAAATGTTGTGTCGGGGGATGGGTACTTCAGAAATTTCTTTTTGCGTTTTATTCATGGTACAGTGTTATTCAGAAGTTATCCCCAACACTGCACAGAGGGTGGTGCAGTGCAACCAAAGTCACTGCCAAAGTGGAAGCTGATAGCGATGTGGTGGATGAGGATTAGTATCTAAGAAATTAGACATGAAACAAGCAAAACAGGAAGGCTCTGGGTGTGAATACGATACAAAAAGAGACTGCAACATGTCAACGTTTCACTGTTGAGTTAAAATGATATGTCATTTTAATCTTTGATATGCCAACATTTTTACATCCAATTGATTTTGATCACATCAGTCTATAACCTTCTAGTTTAGACAATCACATTTAAAATATTAGACTAATTACTGGTCAATAGGTAACATCTTTCTTGTTACTGTAGGGAGAAACAAGAGAAGCTACGTGATCAGAAAGGTTTAAGGAACACTTTAAGTGATACACACAAAATTACTGTTTTGCATTGTCAGAGAGAACTCAATTTGCACTGTTTTCAGTAAGTTGGACAAACTGATTTTCAGTGATGCTAAAACTTGAAAAGAATTGTAAAGAACTAACTCACATCAGCAGGTAGCCTTATGTTTGAGGAACCATTAGTGACACGACACAGCACATGTGGTCACGGCCCGGTTGGGGTGGTCCCAGGATGCTTCCGCTCCAACACACTCTGCGCTCGGCCAGCTGGGACACCAAGAGGCAGGACCAGGACATGGTGCAGGGATCACATCTTTCAGCTGACCAGCAGCCTGAAAGGTGCCAAGTGCTTTGATTCCTCTGATTTGCTACACCGTGATCCACTGTGACAAGGAAAGAAAAACTCAATGGATGGGTCATCGGACCATTGAAAACTTCGGTCATGGAAAACATTATCAGAGTTTTTTAATTACTGCATATTTCAACAAAGTTTTCTCAGTTTCCTTAACCCTTTAAAGTTTAACCTTGCATTTTTGAGTTTCTGTGAGTGATTAAAATTGCACATCATCATGTGACGTTGTGTACCAATTTGTCCTTTTTTCAATGCACGTTATTCTGATTTTACTAAATCATGGCGAACCAAGCTGGCAGATGGATGCAACGGATGTAAGATGATTCTTTCAGGCATTGATGGACACATCTGTCAGCTTACACCCCACACTGCACACACACAACTACCTCCCCCTCCTTGCTGGGACGGCCTCTTTTTTTGCCTTACAGCCTCCTCCTTCTCATCTTATTCACCTCCTACTGTGTTCCTGCTCTTCAATCTCTCTACACTGAAATCCTCCCCAGGACCTGAACGATCAGGCCGAAGCAGCCACTCTCCTTCTCTGCTCGGCCTCCCCTCTGATCAGACGGCTGTGGGTTTAGCACAGATGTTGCCCAACTGCCCTTCCACTGGGATACTGAGAGGGACATAGTTTTGATCAAGTAAACTGTTGAAGATGTGTCTAATATTGACTTTTATTTCTGTTGTGAATCAGTTGACACTCACTCTGAGTGTTGTGCTAATTTGATTTCTAAAAGGAGGAACCCCAGGGAAGCGACAACTTGGAGAGCAGACATATGTTGCAGCGCAACATGATATCAGGCTTCAGTAACTTGACAAATTACTCGTGTAGTTAGCAAAGCAACTCATGTTGGCACGGCTGCTGTGAAGGCAGAGAAATTCTAAATAATCATCACAAAACAGTTTCCAACCTGTTTTTTTTTCTTATTATTATTATTGTCAGTGGTGCTTTAAATACAAAGCTAGAATGACGTCAGGTTTGCAAAATCTTGTCTTTTTTTTTTTTTTTTTTTTGCTTTTCTTATTTGTCAACATTGAAGTTTAAAGAAAACAAAGCAAACATGGACTTTCTGAAGTAAATTATATTATCAAAGGAAAATAAGCCTAACACTTGTCATTTCTGAAAGCAACATAGAAGAGCTGAAGATTTGTCATTTTCTTGTCATGTTTACTTATGATACCAAAAATTCTTATTGATTTATTTTATTTTTTCCTTTTGTTTTATTTAATAGGTTCTTATTTGTTGAGAATGTAAATGTGTGGTCATAAGATCGTGTTGTCATAAAGTCTGGCGATTAGTTGAACTTATGTAACATTAGCGTAAGAAGTTGTGAGTAATTAGCGACAGTTCTTTGGATCTTGTGTTTATACTTGTACATGACACAATTTTATATTACTGTTTTTTTAAAATAAGTAGAAGTCAGAAATATGGTATGTTTTTCAAATAAACCAAGATCATCACATCTTCAAAAAAAATGAAAAAAATAGAAATAAAGACAAAGAAATACTGCACATATTAGAAACATATCAGAAAATGGTGCATTTAAAGAAAATATGCATTTTAAGTGAAACAACATAACATACATATAAAGAAAAATCCCCCTTTTTTTAGAATTAGAGTAATAATTAAGCTACAACAAACAAAAAAAAAAAAACATTCAACATCTCAAAAGAAACAATGCTTTACAAGTCCAATGAAGACCACTATAAAGTTTTACTTGTTAAATAAACAGCTGATTGTTTTGTAAATTAGTGAAGCGCTGGCACCCCTACTAAAGGTTAAGGTATTTTCCCTCTGCATTTGGTGATATCTGAGCTTTCCTCCAGCTTCTGTGCACTCGGTGGGCACACAGTTCCCAGGTACATTTTGGAGCCCATATGAGAAATGTGAGCTGAAAAATGAATTTTACATAGGTTTCATGATGGGCCGTGTGAATTCCTAGCTGTGATTATTCTCTGATACATCAGTGGCAAATGGCTGCTGGTCCAAAACGTGTGTCTTATCTAGGTCCCACATAAACAAACCTAAGTTCAGAAGGAGCTAAAATGGAACTGGTGAACAATCCCACATGGTGCCCCAGTTTTCAGCCTTTATATCTCAGATGGGCACCACAGATGTTGGCTGGGTAATTTCCATCATCTTTTACTCAGTGATGACTGGTGGCTGCAGCAAGAAAGAGAATAAGAGAATAAGGTGAACAGGTCCATGCTCATGTTACCCTGGAATTGCATTTTCAAAGGTAAGGCCTCAGACTAACTCTTGACTCAATCTACTTACTGGAGCTTTAGTGTCAGAAGCCTTATTTTTGCAGATATCAGCTGACTTGTCAACTTTTCACCTTAAACTCTAAAGGTTGCAATCAAAGAACTCTGCCTTTGCCCCTGAAGAAAAACAGAGAGGACGTGATGAGGCAAAAATCCACTCATCTCCAGATTGAGAGTAAATGTAATATCACTTCATGAAAAAAATAAATGAATAAAACTTAGTTAAGAAATGAAAACATTTCTTTGAATCATCTCTTTATTCCCCAATCCATGTCTTTGCAATGAGAGGGTCTCCGTATAGATCCAAGATCTTCTACGCAGCACCAGATCACCCAGTGTGTGAGTGTTTTATTTATTTTATTTTCCTGAAACCTGACAGCTTGATTCTCTTTGTCAAACATCCCAAATACCAGCAGCACCCAGAGTTGGCAATGCTATCACTGAAACCCACGTGAGCATAATATGGTTGACAAAGGTAGCTCCTACTGACCATGCATACATCGATTTCAAATGTTTAGATCTCACACACATTTCCAGACTAAAGGCAACATCCATTTTGAAAGTGAAAGGAATTTGTTCAAAGGAAAGAGATAAGTGCAGCAGCTTTTAACATTTTATTTCATAAGACTAAGAAGAAACAGGAACAGGCCAAAGGTACAAAATAACTGAAGAATACAATCACATGATCCTAATGTCATCTCAGTTCAACTCTTGAGCAGCTCAGCAGACAGAAAGAGGATCAGAACGAGAACTAGCTGTCTCTTTAAACTTCATAATTTGCTATATATTTCTCAGATTGTGAGTGGTAACAGGTGTCCACACCACACCATATCAATCTATTGAATACTGTTTAGAAGGTCCTCATCTTGAAGTCATTCAAGGTGCTGTCCACACACCAGACAACTGGTCCCCCCTGGCCCCATCACACCCCTCTGAGACCTGCGGTGGCTGATTCATGTCCCAGTCCTGTGGTCCTCAGATTTACTTTGATGTTTAATCCCATCCTAACTGTGTCCTCCTTCAGTCCGCGGAGCCGCTCGGCTGGTCATGAATATCCAAAGGTCTGCTTACTTGACAGGATTATCCCTCCTTTCAAAGCCACTGGGGACGATTCTTAAGCCACAAAAAACACACTCAATGGATCTTCTGCTCTCTTGCTTTGTTTCTTTCCTTTTCCTTTTCTCCCTTTCCTTCTCCTTTCTGTCTTTGTCCCTCTAGGCATTTACTAAATGCACTGATCCAGCGAATCGAGGAGTTCATCTCCTGCTCTTCGTAGCTTATCAGCAACCCACAAACTTACTCACAAGCACCTCTCATGGCTTATCAAGTAGCTCTGAGTTTCATGAATACCATGATATATCTGCCAATGCTCCTGAGTTCCAGCAATTTTGATTTTCACCTCTAGTATGCACAAGTGGGTGGCGGTACTGACTCAGAGGAAACTGGATCATCTTAATTGAAATTATCTGCTGTTTGAACAGTGTCATCCTCTGTGTACTAAGGTGTATAAAACAAACTGAATGTATATTGCAACATTACTGACACTTTTTGTTGGATTTTTTCATCCACTTGGAAGAGCTATAGATTTAGGCACATTAAAGTCAAACATCTGTAAACTGGCCCATTTTTTTTTTTTTTTCAAAAGATCTCATTCGAGAAATCTTATGATTTGTTAGGATATAAAGCTAGTTTCAGACTACATGACTTTCAGAGACATCCCATATCTATTTGACAAGAATCACTGTTTTCTAAATCAGGAGTCTTTAAGTCATTCCCTTGTTCAAACTTTGTGGGGTGTTACACATTTAAGGATTGACAGCAACACGGTCCCCGACTGGTCTCTTAAACTTTATTTTATCAGTAAAACACCCGTAGGAAGTGAAGCCTAACCACATGCAAAACATAGTTGATTATGAAAAAAATGAAGAAAGAAAGAAATGCAGCTAAGTACTGGTGCCATAGTTTGTTCAACACACAAAGAAAAAGAAAAAGAAGTTGCCTCATAACCGTGTCCAGATTGATGGCCAGCTTTTCTGCTTTTTGCTTTTCTGAGATCATTGCTGATGTCTTTCCTCTTTGGCATTGTGTAACACACACCTGAAAGCTCGAGAGCAGGAATTTTTCTGCTTTTACGGAAATGCTCACGTTTGCTGTTAACCAGCTGGTAAAAACTAAATGTCTCCAATTACGCTCCAGTTTCTGCTATAGAAGCACAGTGTGTACAAAGCTTCTTGAAGGTACACCACCATTTGTAACTCGTGGGACATCGACACTACACCCTTCCACTCTTCCAGCATCTTTTACATTGACACAAGTAGCCCATTCAACCTTTCTAGGGTATAGAAATATATGTAAATTATTAGGTAAACAGCCACTTGTAGTTTGCCTCCCCTAGTTTCTTTGTGTTTTACAGTCCATCAGTCTTCATGCCGATTCCGAGTGAGCAGAGGAATCTGCAGTAAACTTCAGTATCATGGGAAAGAGTGACCTCCAAGGTCTCATATCCACCTTAAAGCTCCATCTATTCCCTTGTAAGAGTTAAATCCTGCTTTTGTCTCTCACGGCTTCTCTGTTTGTTTATCTTCTCTCGTGTATTCTTTCCCTTCTCCATCATAGACTCTGTTTCTCTTTCTGTTATCCCGCCACCTTTGATGCATCCCAGCAATGTTTAATCCCTTCAGCTAACACAACATGATGCGCAGAGCTGAAAGGGTGTACATCTGTGCAGTGTTTTCAGGAAGGTTTAAATCCAGTTACAACAGTGTAAGACTGATGGCTCCCCTTCTGTCCAAAGTTATGAATATTTAAACTGTCACAGAAGCAACCTCAGACTCTCGGATAAATCAGCCTGCCACCAACAGTGGATAAGGAGCTGTTTATTCAAATCCAGTCACAGGGATGCAAAGCCCAGCTGCTATTAGTTCGGGCAGAGCTGAAGAGATGCTGCTCCTCCTCTCACTCAACTCAGAAACATGTAATAAGTATGTTTGCCCACATCTCCCGCATGTATGTGTTGCAGCTTATCCCAGGCTGATGTTTTCTCTCAGGAACTGCCGCTATGACATGACAGAGCTCACTGCTCATGACTGGTAAAACAAGTAACCCCTAACCACATATTTAGTTCTATCGAAACCTCAACATGTATGTTAATCCTAATCCTGTCTGTGTTTTTAACCCTGTATTCTAGACATCCTCAGATGGAATTGAAGTGGAATTCTGAAGGACAGGGGGAAACTTTTTTTCTGTGGTGGCTTTCTATATTTCGGTGGATGGATGTTTGCTCATCCCTACCTCCACAGAGATCTTTGTGCTCATATCCATAATGTCAAATATTTATGTGGTTTTATAGCAAGACATTGAACATGGAAGTGATAACAGATGTAGAGAAACTATGACAAGAGGCCGTAAGGCTGTTTTGGAGAACCGCTTTACTTTTGCTTTTCTGTTATTATCCATAGGTGTCAAAGCGTAGACTTTGTTATTTAATTGTGACTTTATGAGTTTTGGACAAAATATTTTCGAAGTTCAAACTAAATAATTGAGTGGTTGGGGAGAGAAGGAGCTAAATATTAAAAATATTTATTTATGAAATCCACTTACTGGTCACTTTATTAGGTATGCTAGTGGTAAAGTGGTCAGTGAGTGTGTCACACTTTGCCATTAGAGTAACTGATATTTTGCATTGACAAAAGATACTTGAGTCTGGTGTTATGTTTCCTTGACAGTTAATCTTGCCACTTATTTTTTTTTAATATGCTCTTATAGCGCTCTCTCTATATTTTTCCTAATTGAGTATAGCCTGCAGGTAAATGGAGAACTTCTTGTCTTTTTGATCACTCCTGTTTCATTCTTCTTTTCTAATTTGACATTGGTTATTGCTGAGGCCTCCAGATTGTTTCATGGGGGTGACCTGACCTCCCCAGAACTGCAGAACCGTGTTATTTTTTGCTGCATCAGTCTAGTTGTCAGGTTCGTGAGGAAACTGCCTTCAGCCCTGTCTTACCTCTGACTTTTCTTTAAACACTTCTCTTCCTCTCTCTCTCAGTTGCCATTGCTACAGAAGTCTTCTTCAGTTCGTCAGGATGTGTCCATGCTTGCAAGGAATGAACATCAAAAAAGAACATTTTGTCATCTCTTTATCTATATAAGCGGACCTGATTTTGTCTGGATGCCAAATGTTTGTCTTCTTTTCGGAATATTTATAATGAGCCTGAAAAGTGAAATCAGATCATAAGATGTGCTGGAATCCTCTCAAATGACAAATTCTGCTCATATTTCATACAGTAATGCTGTAAAAATGAGAAACTGTTCCTAAATACATATATAGTCATTGAAAAGTTTGTAATCAGGTTCACCAAATGACCTCTTCCTCTCTGAAACGTCCTACAGAACACTAAAGGACTTTGAATAATTCAATGCCAGTAATGAGATGTATAAACAAATGCATGCATGAATATTCAGAGATTTAGTTTGTATCGTTTCAGCTTCAAAAGCCTTTCTGAAAATATTGCGACAGCGTACACAATCTGCTTTGCAGCTGCTTCATTTTCCCAAACTATAGGGGCCTGTGCCCATCCCTGGCTCCTCTTTGCCAGCAGAGCTGTCTGTGTGGGTAGTTTCAAAAGATAGTAATGACAAAGGAAAAAAAAAAATGGGATGAGATTACATGTGTTGCGTTACATTCATTACTAATGTGTTATTTTTTTGTGCTAAAATAATCAGGAAACTGTTAGATTATGATGAATAAAAGTTTAGGTGGATTCAGAGGAGTGTATAAAAGTTTTATGTGTGTGGTTTGTATCCAATTTCTTTGTAGATGACAAAAGTTTTTGATTTAATTATAGTAATGCTATTAAGGACTAACGACTGTATTTAAATATTTAAGACTAAAAAATATTTACACGTGTGAAGATATTCTTTATTATTATGGTTTTACCTGTGGTTTAAGTCTAATTTAAAGCTGGAATAATGATTGGAAGATTTTTATGATATAAATGCAATTTCGTTTATAAAACTTTAAATAATAGTCAACTTTCCTGAAGCGAAGAACAGTCATAGTTGTGTTTAAATTCATTTTAATGAATAATATAAAACCTATTGTTGATCACTGAATGTTGTGTCCTGCTGGCATAAGACCCACTCTGTTCTTGTGTTTGTTTACACATATTACAAGTACATGTAAAACTTGTTTTAAAGCATCAGTCCACTAACTTATCAGCTTAAATGCGCTCATTTATTCTATAAAAACCGGTGCTGAGGATAGATTGGATTGACGGATTATGAGCTCTGTAATTTGCTGCTTTTCAGCGGTCTTCCAGGCTGATGATGAGCACTTTTCCAAAGCTGTTTGTCGTATATTTCCATTTCTCATTATACAACACAAATCGGGAAAAAAAAAACACACCACAACAAACTGTTCCCCTTTTGAATTTTTCGCCTTTATTTTACAGTTTAAACCCCAACATTACTATTCATTTGCAATTTCAAATAAGTAAATAAATATTTTCTTTTTTATTAAAAAAATAAAGAAGTGGCCATTGTTTGCGTCAGCCAGTGAATGGCAATCTAATGCAAAGTAAATGAGCAGAAAACCATTTGAACAAAAAGTCAGAGGATGAATGAAGCAGGTGCAACATGTGATGAGGGAGTCTTCCCACACATTAACAAGACTCTAATATATAATATCTCCGACTATTTAAACAGAAAAAAAATGCATCTACATATTTACACTCTAAATTCGAGGCTTTTTTTTTCAAAGTCGGAAACCTTTCCAACTTTTTCCAGAAGAATCGAGAAAGCAACTGAACGTCGGCGTTTAAGGAGCGCAGATGTCTGGATTTCCAGTGGGAAGCTGAAGCGCTGGGCTTTCTGAGCTCCGGGAAGAAACACATTTTACAACAGAGGTTAATTACCATGTAACACTAAGTTAGTTGCAAAACGTGAAAGTCCAGTAAGAAAAAACAACGCATTGGTTTCTCGCTTGCTCCGCTGACGCAACGGATTCGGCAACATAGATAAATAAACGCGTCATCACGGGAGACAGTCTGTACAAATCCCTGACAAAGTCCCGGTACGTGTGGAGTCACTTCGAGTCGCTGGTCAGCCTCGGCATGGCCACGGTGCTCATGCTGGACACATGCGGAGGCGGGACTTGGCACATACTGCACGGACACGGCATCCCCGTGCCAACCCCCCAGTGCTGGAAACTGCTGCCCAGCGGCCCCGCGCTGGCAGCGGGCGCTTTCAGGAGTCCGTGATGGGGTCTGACCGACGTGACGGCGGAGATTCCGGGCGCGGACAGAGAAGCCGTGGAGACGGCCGCCGGCGGGAGGAGAGGGTGGTGCACCGCTGGATGTGACGCGTGGGAAGCCGCCGGGTGTCCCGGCACGGGCCCGGCGTGCGTCATAGTCCCACAGGCTGAGGGGTGGAAGCCGGCGTGGTGCCCGCTGCTGCCATAGATCTCACTCACCAGTCTCTTCATCTCCTCCAGGGAGTTGCTCAGCATCAGGATGTAGTTCCTCGCCAGCAGCAGGGTGGCAATTTTGGAGAGCTTACGCACCGACGGTCCGTGCGCGTAGGGCATGACCTCCCGCAACCCGTCCATGGCCACGTTGAGGTCGTGCATCCTTTTCCTCTCGCGGCTGTTGATCTTGAGGCGGATTGACTGAAGCTCGCTCTCCGACAGGAGCTTTCGGTCTTTCTTGGACGCCATCCGGAGAGACATGGAGTCTTCGTCCGTGGTGGAGAGACCGCGCAGGCCGGGTATCTCTGACGGAGAGTCGCTCTGCGTGGAGGACACGGCGCCGGAGAAGCCATGCACGGACTTTTTTAGAGTGGACATGAAGATGTCGTCCACCTCTGGAGAAGACGGTCTGCTTGACACGCGGCTTGTATCCGAGTCCATTGTCCTGGTGCTTTCTCCCTAAAGTCAGAGAAATAATACTCATTTAAATAAATAAATGAACTCTAAAACCCGCATCTGATGCTAACTTAGACACTTAGACTAAGCCAGAATGGGAAACTATTATTATTATTATTATTTAGCTATGTGCATGACTTTAATGAACTAACTATTGCAGTCAAAAGAATTTTTTTATAACTTTGCTGGAAATTACTAAAAATAAATCACAGGCATGAATTCCCTTTAAAAAATAATAATAATAATAAACACTTTTAAAAATAAAAAGGATTGAGGACACCTACCAAGTTTTTCCAAGCACGATGATGAGAAACCCTTAAAAGTCAAATCCACTTGTCACTCCAAATCGCATCTGACAGCCCATTTGGCACGCCCGCGCGCGCCTGCGGGCTTTTATAGCGGGCTGGCGCAAAGAGGCCGAGTCACCAAGACAACGGCGTTTCTGTCCTGGCTGCATCCCGGCGACCAATCAGCGCCGTGGGGGGAGGCGGGAGGGAACGGGGAGGGGGAGCGTGCAGGAGGGTCCTCAACCTGATGTAATTACCAACACACAGCCGCACTATTAAGTGAAATCAGACACACTGCCTTATACATATGGCCTCTTCTTGTGAAAATGTTGGCCTGTTTGGTTCGATGGTTGTTGTTTTTTTTTAAATAACTCTTAATAATCCATTTTTCTTTTTTCTTTTTATGAGTAAAAAACACTCTGACAGCTGTATTCGGAAACTTATGAGTTTTTTTTTTAATTCTTAAAATTTAAAAACAAAGATTTAGATTAACTACAAACCTTAAAGTTGTTTTTGTTTTGAAACTAATTAAACATTTTTTTTATAAGAAATGTATCGCCTACCTTTTTTAAATTTAAGGCTAATGTTTCACACGCAGGCTTCACGGAATCTATGACAGGATGGAATCGTGTCCTTCTTTCTTATATAATAACCGGTCGAAGCCTATTAAGCAGCGCAATATGTTTCCAGATTGCGGTGTCGGGGTTGATGCGGGGTTTTCCGTTTTTTCCCCGCTTGTATTCCAGCAGCTGCCGTGGAGGCGCATTTTTAACGTTAATTAATGAAGTGTGTAAAACTGTCTTTAACGGTTATGATCCCCGATATTTCAATTAGTCCACCGTGGGCGATGGCGGTGTGGCCTGCTGCCGGCGCTCAGACGTCCCCTGACTGACGGGAGGGCCCAAGCCAGTGATTTGTCCTCAGTCCTAACAGAAGCTGACAGCGCCATTGTCCCGCGGCAGCGGCGCACTCGGACGCGATCGGCGCTAATTGCCCCGACGAGTTTATGTGTTTTCATAAGACTTACAGGTGGGAAGAGCCCACCCTGTCCTCGCGTGGCTTTTGAGGGGATGAAATGCCAAATGCCTTCCTCTGACTTTAAATGCCTATTCTCACCTGAATGTAAATGTGTGGGGAAAAAATGGCTATTTAATTTGAGTAGGCCTTAAATGATCGAAGTTGACTGGGGCTTTCATTTCTCTCAAGGGAGAAAGAATAATGACAAAGCGCCGTTTGTGTATTATCTAGGCGATTCAAGAGTTAAAAAAAAAGACTATTAAAAAAACGTTAACACCCCGAAAAAAAACTAAATATTAATGAATTAAAGAATTTTTTAAAACATTTACTCATTCGATTTTTGAGCTTCTTCTTATCTTTAATCCATTACGAATTAGGTTTTATTTTGTTGCCATGGTTACTCGTCGTTATAGGCCTGACCCTGATGTGCTCCAAATTCATCATTCACATTAATACATGGTTGTTTTGTCATTTCATTTCAACAGGTTCCGCATGATTTTATTTTGTTAGCTGAAAAACAGTCAAGTTGACCAAACTGATTAGCCAATCTTTAAAAAAAATATTACAAAAGAACAGCTTAACTCAGAAAATAGGCGTGTTATGAAACTAAACGATCTATGTTCACTTTAAATGAACCTCTTTTTTTTTTCTTTTTTTTTTGGTCACTTGTCTCGTCGGGTCTTCAGTCTCGTGTCAGTGGTCCTGCGGGCGAGTGGGACAGAGACTTACAGAGCTTTCCACGTCGTTAGGTGTTCTTACGCGGTCCTGTTTTGACTGTCCATTGCGTTTACGCTCCCACTAAATAAGATTATGGTAATGAAGACGGCTGAAGTGGCATTTTAAATCAAGAGCTTTTAGTCTGTGTCACCGCTTGCTTCATTAGACATTCCCACAGTGTCTGCTGCTCCTACACGGACACTCTGTCTGAACCCACGGCCAAAGATATACTCAGACTGGGAAACACTTGAAGGTTGGAAATATTTGGGTTTTGAAATTCATCTGAATTCAAATCTCCAGGTTATTATTTTAGTATTTTTTTTCAATAATTTGGAGACTAAAATGTTTCAATATGCAAAAGTTATTTTTTCTTACATTTCCAAAAAAAAACTTGCTTTATATATTTATTCCTAAATAAATTCCGAGCAGCTATACATTTACATTTTACTTCATTGTGACCACATCTCATGACAATAAAGAGTATTTCACAAGTGTTAAGCCTCTTGTCACAAATATTCCTTCCTGTTAGAAACCAGCACAAGATGAAGATGCAGATGACTGAATGAATGACTGAAGAAAAAAAATCTCAAAATTAAAAGGCGCAAAGAACATGAAAAAGCTGTTTCTGCATAAACTTTTCATACAAAGTTCAGGGTATCCTTAATTTGAAAATGAAAATTTCAAAACCGACATGATTCTAGGGCCTTATATTTTATAAAATCATAAATAACGGCATTCCAGTTTATCTTGCAGACCTTTGTGCAGGCTTTTGTCAAGTTCATCCACCAGACTGCTTTATGCACATGCCCGAACTCATGTAACTCAGTTTCGGAATTACAATATGTAAAACTAAAGCT
The DNA here is from genome assembly GCA_028564865.1 of Zenarchopterus dispar. Lineage (NCBI taxonomy): Eukaryota > Metazoa > Chordata > Actinopteri > Beloniformes > Zenarchopteridae > Zenarchopterus > Zenarchopterus dispar. The sequence goes on along the minus strand of JAOWBL010000014.1, from coordinate 2,506,244 downwards.
TCAAACTCAACTCAGCCAAACCAAACCTGAATCAAAAGTAGACAAAAGGATGTGGGCTGGGCTTTTACCACTGCTTGTTTCCTTCCAAGGTTCCCACTTGCCAGCTACACTTCGCACTGCCATCACCTTTGTGTTTCTGCTGCTCTCTGTCCACCAGTCTGGGTGGCAGTAAGCCCAGTAGGCCTCGAGTGGTGAATACCAAAAGTGAGGAGGAGCATATGTGAACCATACTTAATCCTGCTAATCTTCGTCCACAATAAAAAAAAGAAAAGGAACAAAAATGTAAAAGAGAGAGCGTAAAAACATGAGAGAAGGTTTCTCTTTCTGTTTGGAAAGCTGACCAGTTGAGCCAAACGAACTGAAAGGCATGAATAACCTTCTGGCTCTTCCCCTCAGTCCTTTTCTCTGCAAAGTCTTGGAACCAAATGAAGCAAAATTTTTCCTTTTGTCGAAATGTGGTGAACAACATGAGATGCCGCTTTCCACCGGCGCTGCTGTTTCTGTGTTTGCATGAGTGTACTTTGTCTCCAAAGATTCACATGCTCCCACACAGGACATTTAATTCAGAGTTAAGTGGCCCCAAAGGAAGTGGAGTGAAAATGAAAGTTTTAATCCTACTTTAGCCAAGCTGTCAGAATCCAACAAAAATGTCACATAGGAACGCTCATTTTCACATTTACATGAGCTGTCTCTGGGACCATTTTAAAGATTGAATCCAAAATACAAACTTCATGAGGAAATGTAATAACTGTCAACAATATTAGTTTATCCCTACTCTGTAGTGTCTGAGGGTCACAAATTCAGATAACCCAAGGATTTCAGCTTTTAGAAATAGAAAATAATAAAAAGAGAAGACCTATGTTGAACTTTTGACAAACCCACAATTATATAACCGTTAACATAAGGGCAACCCATAAAACATATATCTCTAATATGATTAAATGAATCATTTAGTTAGAGGGAGGTGACTTAAAATCAAACTAAAAATGTCAGTAAATTACTGGTTTACAGCAAAAAATGCCACAAATGTCTCTCAAAGCTCAGAATCAAATGACCTTTCTGCAAACTGTTTGACTCTTCTGTTTGTTTTGCAGAAAAAAAACTTCTTTGTTTAATAATTGATCCAAATTGACAAAAATAAAAAAAATGATGGCGTAGCTGTTCTTCGTCTCAGAGCAACAGACATCCTCTTATTTCTGTCAGTACTCTTTTATCAGGCCTCAGGTGAAAGCAGCTTTGCTTCGTAGTTTCACGGCACTTCACCTCCTCTCGTGAAGCTGACAGAGATCATCGTTTAAGCTAATTACGTGGCAAACATTATCACTCCAAAACATTTTATTCTCAGGAAGTCCTTGTTTGTCAAGGACATAAGAGCATTGTTCATTTGAGTGGTCCAAGTCAGATTACGGCAACTGTTTTGAACTGAACTAAAAATGTCTCTAAATTGCTTGTCTGAGACTAATGAATGGCACCTGTTCTTGAGCAGGTGCACGTTTGTGATACGTGCACGCATTAGCATAATTGATGCATTATAAATGTAGTGCGGGGCTGTGCCCTCTGCTCCGTCAGATGCGAGCACCGTTTCAAGAATAACAAGAAGCACATCTCACAGCGTGGCCTGAAGTCAGACGCCGTGAAACAACAGTCAGAAGCGTCTGTTGTTGCAGTTCATGTAGTTAAGAAAGAACTCAGTCGTATTCCAGCTCTCATATTGTGACAGAGAATTTGTTTGACGTAAAACAGGATGCTTAAAAACAAGATCTCTTCCTAAAGAAAGGAGGGTAACCTGTTGTATGTTTAACATGTCAGGACTCAAATTTAAAAAAGAAATAATTTTATCAGCAGAGATGACCCCTCACATAGTGTATGTGTCATTAGTTGTTTTTTTTTTTTAAAGCCTCGCCCCAAATGCAGAAGGAGGCTATAAAAACTGAAAAAAGGGTTCAGCAGCCCAAAGGACCCGTTTAGCAGCAACATTTTATTCAGTTATTATTTCCTATAATGTTTTCAGTTCTTTTCATCACTGCGGAGGAATTTTAGTCCATTCCTCTAACACTGGCTCAATTCATTCAAGTTTGTGGGCTTTTGTCTTAAGGTCCCACCTCAGCATTCCAGTCAGGCTCAGCTCTGGACTCTGTTTTGGACCGTTGAAACACGGTTGTGGTGTAGAGTTGCTGGTGGTCATGGGATCGTTGTCCTGTTGCATGGGCCTGTTCTGCCAAGCTTTAGCTTTTGTACAGGTAGCTTCACACTTCCTCCTGCAGTGGTACACAGAGGAGTTCCTGGTTCTGTCAGACAGTACGATGCCCAGATCCTGTGAGTGCGATATAAGCACAGAGGTTGTGTTTTTATACTGTTGTTTGTCATCAGTGTGACCTGCTCACTATGACAAAATAGTTCTTGTTAAAAATAAGCATCTTCCCCCAGGATACCCTTATAAATGACCTCTGCATATATAATTGTACTCCCATTAACTGACATTTAATGTGCTAGCTGAGGCATGGAGAATCAGAAATGTAGCTTTTGGTTTTTCTTTTAAGATTCTCTGAACATGGCATAGTGTGGGGTCAACTTTCTCAGACAATAACTCTTGTAAAGAAGATCAGATGATGTTTTATTCAATACTGATATGTAAAGCCTTCAAGAAGAAAAGGCTTTCTTTTTAATTTGAGTTTAAGTGCAAAATACATGTACCTTACTGTGGAGATGTTACAGAAATATTACATAAAGCCCATATGGTGTAGTGGTAATGGACTTTCCAGCAACTGACACTCATTGCTTCAAGTTAGGATGAATGGCAATTACATCACAGCACCAGCCATCCGGATGGTGATCTGGTGGGATTTGTTCTGAATTATCTGATCAATTTTCATCTTATTAGTAGTGCTGCCAAGCAATTACAATTTATTATAAATTGAATCGTATTATTTTGCAATTATATTTATTCACAAATTAATCTTTTCATTTTATCATGTTATTTTAAATAATATATGCATCATACATGTGCATTATCCATAAGACATTTCGTGAAGGTTAGACTGTGGGTAACTGTGATGTGGGCTGTGTCCAAAACCTCTGTATCAGCAGGTTCTGTGTTGGGACTACGAACTGAGCTGATCAGCAGAAGGAACTTCACACACTTGTAGCCTGAATTTGTGTGTGCTGTTCTTTAGGTTATTGCTGTTGAGGAGATAGAAAGTTATTGATCACTGCTGGCTAAAGGAGTAACCATAGATTATCCATTAGTTTTCGTGATACTCTCTCTCTCTCTCTCTCTCTCTCTCTCTCTCACTCTCTTTTTTAAAAATAGACTATAAATGTGACTCATATCATATCGTAACATCACGTGTTGTGATGTTTTCAGCTCTGGTAGGGCTAAGGACATAGTTAACTGAGTTAATATGCTGACATGACCTGACGATTCTGTTACAGTTAATGAAATGAAGTCAAGACATCAATGAATCATCAGCTTAACAGCGCTACATGACACTTTATTCTTGTCAGTTTTCACATAAATTCAACATTCATTCATCTAAACGGAGTGACAATAATCTAAAATCAAGCAAATGTCAAGAGAGAAAATGTCTTGTCTTCAGATTTAAAGGAATGTGTGAAAAAGGGGGCTATGGGGTAAAGGAAGACCTTTGAATCAAAGGTAATAAAGAGCTAAAGGGGTTAAAACAACACAAACAAAAACCTGGTTATAGTGAGGGCCATTTTTCCAAATGACTGAGAGCCACTGTTGTCTGAACCACAAACTTCACCCTGCAAGAAGTCGGCTACAGTAGCCATTGTCCAGTAAAAGATAAACCCTCATTACCATCTTCAGTCAGCTATGCTCAAAATCATGAAATAAATAAATAAATAGTCCACATATGAAGATACATGGAAATCTGAAAACAGTTGGAGATTTGCCAGGACAGTAACTGCAAAAGTCTGACCACTCTGACAGCACAACTGTTATCGCTCAACAGCTACATGTAGTGGCAAGAAGTCACTAGGATAGTCACGTGCAGGACATCTAACATGTAACAAAACATATGTGTCTTGGCTACATCCAGCATCTTCGGGCCTGTGTGTCTCAGAGGCTGGACAGCATTGGGTATGCTGCCCAGGGGCTTTATCTCTACAACAGCTATTAGGAGGTAATTAAGTCCCAACACTGCAGAACCTCCCATGGTTACTATAACATAACCGCAAATGGGAAGCTTACAAGCTCCTTTAGACGGCATGACAAATTGAATGGAACTCATTGGGCTTCAGCTATTATTCCAGTGGCCCCATCTGGCTGGGAAAAGATAAAGGGGATTTGCTGGAGGTTGTGAGGGGTTGAGCCTCCATGCTCAGTGAGTGTATGTGTGCGTGAGGGATAAGCTACAAGAGGGGGTCCTCGGTCCAGCACAGGGAGTGCTTTGAGGGCTACGGGGGGATTTTTTTTTCTCCTTTTTTGGAAGTGTGTGTGTGTGTGTGTGTGTGTGTTGAGGGGTGGTGTGTGTGTGTGTGTGTGTTGGGGGGGGGGGGGGGGGGGGGCTGAGCTTCAATTCAACAGGCAGCCTAAGATTTGCTTTGGCCAAATGTTACAAATGTTTCAACAACCTGGTCTCTGATCCTCTGGGGTCACCCAGGAGGGCACGGGGGTAGAACAGCTATACACCCAGAGATTTAACAGAGCAGCATGGGGATGAATATATTCACACTTGCATTCAGTTCTTGGGGCTCCAGATGCTTGTCTTAGGGAGATGGAGGCGAGACTGAGCTGCTCTCTGCCCAAAGCAGACAGCTGGTAGTTTGAATCTATAGTGGATCGCTGTGGAAACTTGTTCAGACAAAAAGTGTCAGTGTCACCTATATGTATATACATATATATATACATATATATATATGTGTGTGTGTGTATTGTTTTCATTGGTTGATTTCAAAAGTTTGTGGTACTACCAAAAATTACCATTGACAGGGATGATACTGCAGACAAAAATATGTTTAGTCTGCAGAATTTTAAAATATGTTTTCATCACTTCAATTTTTATTGGTATGTCAGTGTGTTTCATGATGAAAGACTTCTGTAGATAGCACAAGAGCTCTGTTATTGCTTGAAGCAAATTTTGAATTCAGTGCAGTCTGACATAGTGATCAAATTACATAACTGTTCACATAACAGCTCACTGGATCCTCACAATCTTGTGATACAAGTCAACGTAATATATTTCCTGCATACTAGGAAATAAAAAACAGCCTAACCTGATGTGTAGCAACATTTCAAGTGCATTGCATTAACATTTCTTTGTCATTTCAATAATGTACTTGTGGCATGTCATCTTGGGACAGTTTTAAATCAAAAAATGTTTTTATTTAACTATTGAGGGTGGTTTGGGTGCGTCCGTGGGGAACTGTTTTTCATGTCTCCTGGCTGGCTTGAGAGCACCTAAGGAAGAGCTGGAGGAGGTGGATCAGGATGCTCCCCTTTGACCTGAACTCAGCAATGGACGGACGGATGGATGGATGGAGATGTGCAGCAATTGACCAGCTGGTGATTGGAATTGCCCAACTTTTGTATGTTTTGTTCTGATCAGTATGTTGATTGATGAAATCAACCAGTACTGGCTTTTTTTTTTTTTTAAACACAGCCTTAACAGTTTTTCTTCATTATTTATTCATGTATTTTACTTGTCACTAAATACATCAGCTTAAGACCTTGAAATATTAGAAAATCTTTTTTAGTTTTGTTTTTTCATTTCCACATCAGTCACGATAGCATCCACTGGGAAGCATTTTGTGGAAATGTTTCACTGTGAGTACAGAAGGTCTCGTGGGAAAACAAAAAGCACTTTTTTACTTATAAATTACTTATCAATCACGTGCATGAATTGCCATCTTCTCTGTTGATTCTGATTTCCAATTTACTTAGGAGTCTGCCTGGTCAATTTGACCTGCAGAGATGTGACCTGCAGAGCTGGAAAAGGTTTGTCTCAATAGGTTAAAACTGTGGGCTCTAATTTGTGTTTCTATCTTGACACTTGAGCTCAGTTTTTCATGACTACGCTAAAGCAAGTTCCAGTATTTCATTAGAGGCATCTTTAAATGTATCTACTCGTGAGATCATTTACAAAAAAATGTCAGCAGTGTGGCATTCTGTATGGATGGACAATTGAAGCATAAAGAACACATATTTACAGTGGATGTGGCTCCAGTCCTGCGGGAAGCAGATCATGACCCTACAGTATCCTTAGTGCTGCATCACAAAGGCTGTAAAGGGGTCTAATGATGGGGATCTGCTGAGCTTAACAGGTTCTCATTCAGATGGCGATTGTCAGGAGGAAGGAGACAATAGGCCGGGGAATAACAATGGTGTGCACAAGCGGCCCAGGCCATCCCCGTTCTGCTGCAATTAGCGTGATATGGATGGGACTGAGAGGCTGGGTTACATTCCTTTACTCTGGCTATACAAGCCTCCTGATCCCATCACAGCCCAAGCTCATCATCTCTAACAAGGGGGCGGGATACTTTATTACCACCTTTCTGCTAACCAGCTGTCACACCCCCAACACACACACACACACACATGCACTCCAAAAGAACTGAGGTTTTCCTCCAGGAAGCTGAGTTAAAGTAACAGATCTATTTAGGTTTATGTATAAATGCTGCACACTCACATTCTTTTCACACAAGCTTAATCCCACTGTGAATGCTGCTGAGGAGATGAGGATAGCTAGTGGCCCAAAAAGTGAGTGATTTTGACATTTTAGAAGGCATCTAAAGTCCTGTCCTTACCCACTCTGCAAATGGTTTCTATTACCCGTGCAGACAAACTTTGAATATAATTAAGCAGTTTCCGCTATGTAAAGTTTTAATATTCCCCTCATACTTGCCTTGGTTCTCTCTGGCTACTTCCAACACTCCAGAAACATGTATGTCAGGTGATTTGAAATTGCCCTCAGTTGTGAGCATGTGGGGTCAATGTGGACCTGTGATGGACTGTCCAGGTTGTATCCCTCCCTTTAACCTGAAGAATGCTGGACAGGCTCCAGCAGAACCCTGAATAGGAATAAGTGGGTATAGAGAATAAGTGGATGGCTCGATGAATAGATTCAGCTCCCATATCAGATATTTTCTGGACAGTCTTGTCCTTTGCATTGGAATGCCCCTTAAAATATAATTCTTTTTATACACAAAGATCTGTTGCATTTTCAGGAAGCAGCCATTTGACAGACACTCACTAAGCAGATTTTATAAACTTTGCAGGGTATGAGGGAACTGATCTACAGAGCTAGACCACAGGGCCCATGGAGACAGAAAAGGAAAGGAGGGATTTTGGGCCCACTCGGCAGCTTAATATACTAGCTCTTTTTCACTTCTTCACCAATTATGCTGTCATCAAGCCATTTTGCTTTTTCAGCCTGAAGAGAGGAACACAAATAAGGGCCAGACTGGCTTAATTAAACTAATACCAATTCATGTTCCAGCAAGATGCTTCAGGCTTCATTAGGAGAGGTGTGTGTGTCTGTGTGTGTGAGTGTCTGCCTTATGAATGTGAGAAATTTTGAGTTTGTGTCTGTGAGGGCATGGATCCCCTCACTTCAGGTCCATTGAGCTGTGGTGCAGTTGCATATTCCCTGCTTCCCTGGTTTTGGTCCAACAGAACAGAATGTGCAGAGAGAAGGAGGGAGGCGATGGGAGAAAAGAGAAAAGAGGTGTGGGAGGTGGGGGTCTGCTTGGAGGGGGCTGTTTGTCACTTTGAATCGGCTCAGGGTGGTTCACATCATCTGGCCATTGATGGCAACCCCTCCCCTGTTGTAAAACAAGCTCCTATGGGCCCGCCTGAACACTGGGGGCATTGTGTCCCACCCTCACAGGAAACATACCACCCAAAGTGCTGCTACCCCCACCATCACACCATCACACCATCAACCACCGCAGCATCCCTCAAGCGTTGCTCTGACCATGGATCTCCATCTTCTCTGCTGTTGCTCAGACCAATGTTAAACTTAAGTTGGATGTGACGAAACGAAGAGTACGAACATTTGAACACAGCGGACTAATGAGTCTGAATGGAAGGATGGAGGGAAAGAGGGAGTCAGCAGCAGGATGAGGAGGCTGAGTGAGGTGCAGAGAGGAAAACAGATTTGAAGGGGCTGTTGTAAAGGGGGCGTTCCCCCATGGTTTCCGTAATATGGAGGGCTAATGGGAAGATTGATGGATTGAGACAGCAAAACAAAACAAGGGGTGTAGATAAAATGTAGAGTGGGGGATAAAGCAAGTAGGGTTTGGGCTGAATAGTGTCTTGAAACCTCAATTCTGGGGATGTGTGAGTGTGTGTGTCACCAGGCCTGGAGAAAGAGAAAATTTACTGCCTTTGGGGGCAGGGAGTGGGTGTAACTCGTTCCCTAATTGCCAGGGAGGTCTTAGGAGTTTTGGGTACAAGACAAGTGTGAAGGTTGGGAGAATAAGACAGGATACAAGGGGTTAGTGCAGGTCAGTGCTGACCACCTAAGATGCCCCTTGCAAAAGATACACCCCCCGTTTCATTTCAGCTTTCCCCGAGTGCCCTGGCTGAATGCTATAAATAAATATCTTGTCTTCTTTTCTAAAAGCTGATAATTTACTGCCCACCCGTTGCGTTGTGCCCATCTCTTCCCCATTTTTCAGTGCTGTTGCCAGGCGGTGAATGGAGCCTGTCCTTTGAGTTTGGAGAGCCAGGCCTCTGTTTCTTAGAGGGGCTGTCCTCAAAGTTTGGAGCACTCTGGAGTGGAAGCACACAAGCACACATGTGCTTATACGTTAAAAGCTACACATGCTCCTTTACCAGTCACCTTAAAACAGCTACCCTCTTAGGAAGAATCTGAGGGATTCTTGTGATGAAATCTGTTGTTCAAGCGCAGGTGATGAGGGCTGACTCTTTTCTTTGTTAATTAGATGTGAGCCTAACAGGTGCTTCAAGTTCATGATTTTTAACACTGGGTCAGACTGAAAACACACATGTCTGTACATGCACGTTTAATATTTCTGCACTTTCTTTGCACAGTGCATGATTGGTTATTTAAATAAAATTACTTCAGTGTTGGTTTTTCCTAAACATTTTTAAAAAAGTCTTAAATGATTGTAGCATGTATTGCACATTACTATTCTGGGTGCCATTTCCAAGCAACTTTTTGTAATTAATTTTTGCACTGATTGAGGCATTTATGGGTCAGTTCCCCTGATATTGAAACTGGGAAAGGTAAGCAGAGGCTATTTTGCTGGGAAGACAGGCAAGACAGCTTCATTTTTCTGCAGGCACAGATGCTGGCAGCACTATGAGGATCTTCTTAAACTCTTGACAGTAAACAAGTAAAATGGTGCAGTCAAGCTACAATTTTAAAACAGTGAGAGATTTTTTTTTTGGTGAAAAACTTTAAAATGTATAATTTTCCAGAAACATGCTAGTTTTTAGAGGGTTAATAACTGTGAGGGGGATTTTTAAAAGCTTTTTCCAGCATTTTTTTTTAAAAAACAATTTAACAGCTGTTTTTCATGCATGGATCTGTGAGTATGCAAATTACTTTGTATGCTCTAAAAACTGAAATCTACTTTATAGTGCACATTGGCAGTCTTCATATATTATATACAGAGCAATTCAACAGTTGTTTAATAGAATATTCTTGTACTTTCACTAGCAATTTCACATCAGATCTAGTTTTCTTGCATGACAGATCTCGACCGTACAAAAAAGATTGTATAAATGCTTTTTTTGGTTCGTTAGTTAGTTTGTTTATTTTGTATTTTAGTGCAATTGTAATCATTTTATAATGTTAGTCATACATGTTTACAGTGGAAACAAAGTTGAACTGAAAACAGTAAAACTGAAAGTTTCTTCTAACGAGCTCATGTTTGTAATGTTTGGTAATATTCAGTAGTTTGGAGATGAGGACCTAAGGCTCCATCCCACAGTGTTTAGTAATCTCCACAAGGTCCCTCCAGCTCATTGTTTGTAATGTTTCCTTTGCTTACTTTTCTGACTTGAAGCCATCTGCCTCTCTGGCAGCTTCATCTATGTGACATTTACCTGCCAGAACAGAAAAAGAGTAAGAAGAAGAGAGCAGGGGGGGAAAAAAATCAAAGAGAGCAAAAGTGGAAAACATGTTGGCAGCTTTTCTTCGCTGGCGCTTCCATGGCAGAGCCAAGCAGTCACAGCTAAGAAAATGTAACCCTAACAGGGGGCACCGGGAGGGCAGAGAGGGATGAGAGGGATGAGAGGGAAGCTGCTGGGGAAGAAAATAGCGTGTGTATCCCCCAGTAAATCAGTGGTGTTGAGATGGCTTGGCTTTGCCAGTAAAGCAAAGAAATGACGATGGCAACGGTGGCAGCTGCACCCAATTCGGTGCCTGCTGACGGAGAGGACGCTTTTGTTTGTGTCACAGTGAACGGCATAGGATGGCATGGTTTGGATTGGAACATAATTGTTTACCTAAATAGAGACCGACTCAAGGCTGGGCACACTGAGGTGGCACATGAACCAGTTGTCGACTGTTCAGCCCAGCAGTTAAGGCTCTAAGTTTTAAGGGTTGTGTTATTTTATTCTTGTTTTGTTTTGTGTTTCATTAACTTAAAATCATCATCTGAATGACCGTCACAGCTCGCATAAACTGTGATGTTTCGCCGACACCTCCACACTCTCATGTTGTGGTGAAACCTGATTTCTCCGTTTCAGACTCAGTGATGGAGCTCTCACTTTGCTTCTCGGCATTTTGTTTCAAACTGGCACGATGATTAAAACCTGACACTGTTATGAAACCCATTTTTCAAACCTACAAGGATCATGAGACCTTTTTTTTCGTAAGAGTGAATGCTAAATAGCAAAAACCAAATCATGTTTCCTAATTAACACTTAAATCAAGTTTCTGTTGCTGTTGAAAATAAATACCACATACAATATAAGTAATCATGTTTTATTGAAAAATCTATATATTTTGTTGAATAATTTTGACTAAATTCATCATTCAAACTGAAAAGTCATACCTGTCATATGTCATAAACAATGCCACCGGATTAATTATTCAATAAAGCACAGACATAGCTATTTTCTAATAAGAGTTAACAAGTCAACACCTGATTTCAATCAGGCAGCCCCACTGTGTGTGTGTGTGTGTGTGGTGTGTGTGTGTGTGCGTGTCCGTGTGGTGTGTGTGTCCCTAGGCAGATGCATGTGTATGAATTTAACAGGCAGGTGGTAATGAGGCAGACTGTGTTGTGCTGCTTCTATAATGAAGAGACCGGCAGTGAGGGGCAGGGCCAACGCCGCTAATGGGCCCCTATAGCCTCTAATAAGCAGTAATTATAGTATGTGTTTACCAACCAACTCAAATGCAGTTGAAAATCGTTATCTTCACACATAGCTACTCCTCTGCCAGCCCTCCCACCCCAGAATAGTAAGGGACAACACTGGAGACTGTTCTGTGTGAACTAGTGTACGTGTGTTGGAATAAACATGTAAAAGTGGAAGTAGAAAAACATTGTTAAGGTCTTGCTATTTTTCAACCCACATTTTTACTTATACTTAAATCACTAAATGTTTTTGGTGTTTGAATTTTAAAATTTAAACCTCAAGACAGCAACAGACAACTATTTGTTATATGAAGATATGCCATTATAATGTATATTGCAGTGTGTATGTGAATATACATGCATGTTAGAATATCTGAATCCCTATGGAAAGTAAGTTATGAGCCATAAAAGGTGGGCACAGAAAGTTCTAAGAAAAATAGAAAGATGACCTGAATCAGCATTGTTGTGTTTGCTAAGAAAAAGGAAATAACCCAAGAAAAAAAGCTCTACTAGTTCAAACAAAGAAATCTTGACATTTCCAAACCAGGCATCCCAAATTCAGTGGATCATGTCCACCTGGAAGAAAACTAAGGGAAAGACGAAACACGCAGCTTACTTCCTCATTTCTGAGCAACCGAAGCTGTTCCAGAAAACTTGAGTCCAGGACCCGGACTTGAATCCAACTCTGACCCAGATTTTAAGGATTTGGGACTTGTATCTGACCTGAGTGCTGGTGACTAGGACTTGCATCCCTTGGTTGGTTATGTGTGGCACTTATGCATTTATTGCATTTGGACTTGTAAATTAGAGAAGAGTTTCGTGTTCCACTTTTGAAAGAGCTAGTGAGGAAATGATGGGGACAACTTCCTATAGCCCAATAGTAAGAGCTACAATAAATTTTCTATATGGTTATGAGCATTTTAACTTGGTGAGAAAAAAACCCCCTCACTTTTGTTGTTGCTGCCGTGCAGAACAGCAGGCATAGCTGAAGCCTGAACCCTGTAATGTAAGCAGAGACAGTTTGCAAGTAGTAACTAGTCACTGCTCAGCCAAGTGAGCCTTTCAGCTTAACAGTGACTTGAGACCTAACTCGGACCTGAATTTGACGACTCGACTACAACAATGCAGCGAACAACCTCTCCAGCATTTAACAGACATATTTTGAGGTCGGATGGCTCTTGCCCTTGGAGATAAAGCCCCTTGCAGACTAAGATATAGTTAAAAACAGCTTTTTTTGGCTTCATCAGAGCTATTATGAATTGATTTGACAACAAGGATGCAATATTGAATCAAATAAAAACTCAAAAATAATGACTGAGTGTGATGAAGACGGCCATGTGTGGTGAATTTAATCATCTCCAGCTTCATGCCTGTTTAAGGTATCTGGCAACGATGAGAGGCAGTGGCACGTTCATGCACAGTTAAGAGACGTGGGATGTTTTTTGTTTGTTTGTTTGTTTGTTTTTGGTTTTTGTTGTTTTTCTTGCGATTCACACTTTCCTGGGCAGCAAGAGGAGACATGATCCAACATTAGAAGGGTCACAACAGAGATTAGAGTGATGTTTTTGGGCCAGCATCTCCAGTCACATAACAATCATAAATTCCACCTTCAATGGAAACATAAACTACCAAAGCAATAAAATTAGCAGAATTAGATCATGGCAGACAAAAAATACCACCTTGTACATATCTGAGAGAGAATTCCCCCGCTTCCAGGAAGTCAGAGTTACCACCACAGATGCTGCAGAACTTCAACTAGGGTTGATTTGTTGGTGTTTTAGAGGAAGTCAGGAGGCGGATCTGAAATCAGATCCAGTCATATGATTGATCTCCGGGATCTCGTTCTACTTTGCTGAAAACCTGTTCTGTGTGGATCTGTCCTGTTTCAGTCCAACTTTCACAGATCTCTGTCTTTCTAATCACACCGCTCTGGAAAGTGAAATAGTGCAAAGAATATTCCTAAACCTAAACTAAAGGTAGGTTTTGCTCACATGTGGAGTTCGGAGCAGATTTTTTAGAAATTTGAAAAGTAGATCAGTGCTGTCAGCCAGCATTGATTTTAAATCCTGCACACTGATATACACGTCAAGAGGTCAGGATTATTCTTGAAATACAGCAGATTAGTTTAAAAGATTAAAAAGTCAGTTTATTCCTTTAATTTAGGATGACTGGCTTCATCAGCTGTTTCTATAGAATGACACAAATTCCTAAACAACATCCCAAATTCAAACAATGAAAAAGAAGTCTATTTTTTTTTAACTTATTACATATAAAATTGCACTGGCATGTCACTGAGATCTGCTTGATAGGCACCTGTGATATTAAATAGTTGTGACACTTTCAGACTCTCTGTCTCCCCTTTGGATGCACTTTGACCTCCAAGCAACCTCTGCTTGACTCTCTGAACATACTGCATTTAGGGGAAGACCTCCCAGTGACCTCATCCATCACATCATCACCCATGTTAACAGGTTTCCCTTGCTCTCTGGAAAGTTATAAATGATCAGTTTCTTGAAGTGTGCCGTAATTTTTGCCTTTGGAGTGAAATCCACACTAAATGAATTGACTTACTATATTTTGTATTTGTGTTTCACAGAATTTTCCAACTCTATATGCCTAAATGAGAGTAAATATTAACAATATGAATGTGTAGGGCAAGATATCTCATTTTGGAAAGGAATGATTTTGTTTTGTTCAAACTTACCTGTATAGGGTTTAACCAAAAATGAGGGGAAAAACAAAAACAATGACATGTGGTGATCCCTGCTGCAGGGGCTCCTGTAATGCCTCTCATGGGGCAACAGGCCTTTCCACCCACGTGCCATCTCCTCTGTACTGGAGGTGTGTGGTGGTCCTGTTGGCTAGTGCCCCCTGTGAATCTTGGGAGTGGGAGTCCATCGCCTATGCTTCCCTCTTGCCTGTATCCATGGGGGGTATGGGGGTCTGGCCAGCTGAATGGCTCCTGATGAGCTGGAGAGTGAATCTAGTGAACTGGGGGAGGTCCACTATGTGATACTGACCCAACACACCAACTGTGATTCAGCCCAAAGTTTTGCTTGCAATCAGGAGTTGTTGCTGAACTAGTGTTGGAAGTCAACATCACTACTTTATGTATGTCTTCTCCTCTGACCATTTCAGCTCTTGCACAAAGTGGGGGGAGGTTACATCCAAATGACCACATAACATCATACAGTCCTCTCTGACAGAAGCTGTCTCAGGTCCTAATAACGATTCGACTGTCAAGAGGGCTGATGTGGGAAACTTTCACCTACACTCACATATGCACAAGAAAACTTACATCTGCTGCCAAATCAAATTGCAAATATCTTGCAAAAGGGTTTCTTTTGGCAACATCAGCACTAATCCACCATAGATATAATATTATAATATACAGACAGTTATTAGATTTAAAATAATTAGTGCTTGACGACACACCCAGTTAGATCAGCTAAACTTCAGCTGAAGGTTAAACCACAGGTGCTGATGTGGAGCTGGGTTTATGGGCTCACACGTGATTCACATCCCATTCATTTTCTAAAAGTAACGTAATGCTCACAACCTACAACTAATTTTGGCAACAGATAATGTAACCGCATTCAAAGACTATGGAGAAGGACAAAAAAGATGCAGCTTATTTCACATAGGGGTTTAACACAGAGTCCTAACCTCAGTTAAGCCCAGGACTGTGTAATTGGTCCATTGTGTTTCCGAATTCTCCATACTGGTGCAAAACTTGGCTGTGTCCAAACAGAGCGCAGCCAGCATGAAATGAAGAAAACTAGGCTGGCATTATGCATGAGAGCCTAGTCCTCCCCCAGTGCAGTACAGTAGTGTCAATTTGACCTGCTTACTTCCTGCTATGGTCAAGTTTTGTATTCGTGCCTTGTGTTGGTTTATTTAGTAACTTTTTCCCACCAAGAAAAGTTACTTAATGTGGACGTCCTGCCAGCAGCAGTGAGGGAGAAGCCGGCTACATTTGAGTAGCTGAGTTATCACTTATCCCATTGCTGTTTTTCCATGACAAAGAAAACAAATCCAGCTTACACTCATTTCTATTTTCTCTGAGAATGTGTATGTGTGAGAGAAAGCCTCCCTCTGTCCTCACTCTATAAAGGCTTGATCTCTGCCTCTGTTGAATATGTTAATCCATCTGGTGGTCCCCCATGCTCTTTCTCTCTGTCCACGAGACCCCCACTGCCCCACTCTCGCTTCCCAAGTAGGGGAAAAGGGATCTTGGATACTTCAGCAGAGGCTTGGTGGGCCAGGACTTCATCCCTCGGTTGATTATTTGTGGCAAAGAGAAGAGGGAAAAGAAGAGGTGCAGGACGTAATCCCATTGAACATCCTTGTCCCATATGGTGAACGCAATGGCCTCTCCAGTGGTACAGTCAGTGGAGTGTTGGGGACAGCTTGTCCCTGCAATCAGGACACATTTTCACTAATGTTCACCATTTCACACTCTTATGTGGTATTACTAGTGTCGAAAAGACCAGGATCGCTTTGTTAGTTTGTCAAAAAGATGGGAGCAGAGCGAGATTGACAGATTCTGCTTATCAGTTACTTACAAGTTTTTCAAATACACATGGGATTTAATTTTTGTCTTCAGAAAGTGTGAAATAATGTACTGATATATATTTATTTGAACATTCCTGAATTACAATGAATTATCAAGCAGGAGTAAAAATTAGTAGCTCAATGTCCATCACCTCTAAGTTTTCAGCACTAAATATGATGCTTTTGTTTGTACATGACTACAACTCTTTTCAGTTTAAATCTGAAATCACTTCTAATCAGTCATTTGACCATATTTACAGGAAAGTATTGAACACACCCTACACCCCAGTCAAAATATGTAGTTTGGCACTAAATAAATTCAACTTTAGGCTTTATTCTCCTGACATGTACTACATGAGCATGTGCAACTTTTATTTTGCTCAGTTTCCATATTTGCATCATTATATCAAGAACATAGGAATCGGTGACTGCTGGTGGGGGCAATATTGTGTGTGTCTGTGTTAGTGCTGGTGGGGGTATCTGGCCTTGTGTCAGCAGCAGCCTGAACGTCTGTTCAGTTCTGGTGGAGGTGTGGGAGCCTGCGGGGGGCTTTTTGTGCAAGGACCACTGTTACAATCCACGTCAGCTATTCAGCCCCAACCATGTCAATTGGCATATGGTTGATCCACCTCCAATGTGTTCATGTACCCAGAAAATGCAGCCTTTCAGAGACCAGCATTCTCCATCAAGCGAGTGAGATTAAGATGTAATGTTGCTCTCTCCCTCCACAACAGGGGGTCAGTGGAAGTGAGAAGGACAAGGGGGCGATTAGGACGCATGAGCCTGCAGAAGATGCCCTCGGGGCAAAGGAGTGTGAGGCTAGAGGAGATGTTGGGCATGATGTTGTTAGTGTTGTATTCCCACATCACAAAGAGTGAAAATCATACGACTGTGTCACTTGTTTGGTTGCTGCTCAGACGTGATCTAAGACAGTTATAAACTCTCAAATAAGCTAGAATAAATAATAATTATTTGTTTCTGATCAACAATGTTTCCCTGCTCTTCAGTGACTCTTTGCCTGTCCACATCACCTCCAAACTGAGCATCACAAAAATGTGATTATTTTAATGTTCCAGCCCTGTCTCAGCAGCTGTAAATTTTTTTCTGTGGTAAAACTATTACTGTTGTTTATGGTGGTGACTGCAGCACCTAATCTTCTTGGATTGTCTTTATTTTTTTCTTTTGCAGAACTTGTATGTTTCTGTATCAGGTCAAGATGATATCTGCATCCTCTAAACGCAGAAACGCAGAGGACGCGGGGGGGGGGGTGTTAATGTAATATGTGATTTTAAATTGTCTTAATACATAAATAAACAAGGGTGCTGTTCAAGTCTTTTTACTTTGCTGATTTCCCTTTACATAATTAGCTCCAGCACAAACCCATATAAAGTCTAAGTGCAGACAGTGAGAGAAATAAAAACAAAAAAAACTTTTTCTAGAACTGAGAATTGTCGCTTTTGTTGATCTAAAGTACAGTCAAAAGCCTTGCAAGTCAGCCGCCATTAAGAATCCAATGTCATACCCACTTTTATAGAACCTTAAAGCTTTCATTTTCGTTCCCATCAACAGAGCTGGTATTGTAGGAGCAGTTGATCAGGAAGTCGATCAGACAAACCTGGAAATACCATTGTCCAGCTCATACATAACACCCCTCGAACTGAAATGCTCATATAGACACACAAATGGACAAAACTTGTCTCTCCCCCGTCAACTAATTAGCTCCAGACAAGGAGAAAGGACACGCCTTCCTCTCACGAGGACATATTTCTCCCGTTCTCTGTCCCACCGCTCAGTTGTGCTCTCCTTCCTCCGTTTGCTCCATCTCCTGACTCAACACCCCTTTCCAACTTTTGCTTCCTGCCTTTTGATATTGTAGCCATCTGACTCATGCCACCAATTAGCGACAGAATAGACCAGCAGGCGGCTGCCTGCTGACTGCTTGGACCTCACTGATTTCTCTGCTGCTGAAGGGTCACGGGGCAGAAGTGAAGCTTACATAGAGGTCTAATATAGTTGCTAGATCAGATAAGAACAGAGAACAGAAGAAAAAAAAAAGAAAAGAAAATTCTGATAGGACGTGGAGCAGATACTGATTTATGCCTGCTACCAAATCATTTAGTATGAGACTGAATGCCATATGTGATCTTTCTCACTATGTGGAGTTATTTATTTATTTTTTCTGCACTCTGAAGAGGGGTTTTGTCTTTCAAATACACATTCAGGTGATGACTAGTTTTTTTTTTTTGGTCACTCATTTCCATTTTTTTCACCATTTTTCTAATCCAGTGTTAGTGTGTGCCAATGTAAACATTTTTATTCTTTAATTCCCGATGAAGCCTTGGGCATGTTTTTCTTTGCATTTCAGGATTTAAACTGGTGTCATTTACAGCCTTTATTTTGGCTTGGGATGGCATCTCATGTTTTTGTCTCATTTCTATACATGTTTCAACAAGTTGTTTTCCCACCATAACATCACCAAACTGATTGTGTTGCCTGTTTGGGAAAATCATTTTTAAAATCTTTATACAATCTCCTCTTCAACAGGCCACACATAGCTCATCTTTAGTAATCAGAAGTCTTATGTCAAAACTAAGGTCTTGAGCTTTGTTTCCAGTGAAACAGAGTTTTAGTTTCATTTTTGTTTTGGACTAATTTTATTTATATTAAGTTTAGCCAAAACTAAAACTATTTAAACAGCAAATGATTTGTTTTATCGTATTTTTATATTACAGTATATTACATTTACATTTAGCTGATGCTTTTATTCAAAGTAACTTACATTTGAACACACTGTTGGGTTTGAAAAATTAAAAGTATCCTAACCATTGTTCTCACGCTGAGATTTTCAACTATTTTATTTAGCTCATGTCATGGAGTACTGGTTGTGGATTTAAAAAAAAAAAAAACACAAAAGAGTTTAGGCCACAACAGGAAGGAGGTAAATGACAAGAATGTGTGTTGCTGGACTTAAGTGGGTATTTCAAGAGTACATGACGGTGTGAACAGCGAAGTAAGGCTCTCTGTTACTGTTATTGTTAGTAGCCTGTATGCATCCAGTCGGGTTCCCATCGCCTCTCAGGAGGACGGTTTAATGTAGGTTAATAACCAACGCTGTGAAACGGCTTATTCAGACAAAACACACACCTCTGACTGTGTGTCTGGCTACACGCAGGATTCTTTCTACCACTGAAACCTCCATCTCTTCTCTTTACATTTGGTTTTCACACTATAATGCTGATAGACTTTATTTTCCTCTTACTAAAACGGCCCACACATCTGTTTTTGACAGCAAGTGGAAAAATGTTTTATAAACTGAGGATTAACGGTATTACAATTTAGACTGTCTCATAGACGTGCACTAGTCTCCATCTCTAACGGCAGCTAGTGTGTCATTTAAAGGAGGCCATTGTTGCTGATTAATTAATGAGCATTTTTTTTCATGCTAAACTGGGATTAGCATATTCATAAGGGCAGACATCTTTCAGACAGCTTTGAGGGAATCTGGCAGGTCTGTTTTCTCACTGTGTTCTTGTTTGTGCCCATACACATAACCCCGTTTGTTGACCAGAGTCCTACCCCATTAACTCCCATGATCCTCTATGTCACACACACGGAACGAAGTGGGAAAGACAGAGAGAAACAAGACACACACGGCCCCATTTTCACACTTGAGAGAGCACGCCCCTCGGATTACAGACTAAATATGTCCGGGTTATACACTGATTACCATACCGTGTTACATCTTTTTTTTGCATACATAATAAACAATGAGAGACTATTAAAACATGTTGTGCTTGATGCTCCCCACCCCCTCCCCTCTAGCCTAATATATATGAGGCTATAACAATATAACTTTCTCCAGAACGCCAAATACAGGAGTAAGTTTAATGTTTTCACTTTCTAAAGAGAGATATTTATGCTGTCATAAACTTGTCATGCATCACAGAATGAGCTTTTAATTTTGTGACTCTTTTTAATGATTTTTTAAAATGAGTCACTTAGTCTTTTCGAAGTATTCTCTGCAAATGACAGAAGGTTTTTAAGGCTAAATAACCATTAAAATATAGTAAACTTCTAAAAGTTGATGAGTGGAAACAAAAGTGACTGGACACTATCACTCATGTACCAATCAGGTAATTATGTATTCATGATAATATCTGAAAACATATTTATTTTCATTGGCTTTCAGTCCCAGTTGGGCAAATTGTCAGGGTTTTTATCATTTAAACCATGGTTTCTTTTTTTTTGGTTTTTTTTTTTGATGATGTTGTTGTTATTTTTGTCTTTTACTGCATCAGGTTTATTGTTCTTAGTTAATATTTATTGTTGACATTGTTTGTTTTATCTCTGCAAAAAAAAAGTTAAAATTTCAACTCTAGAGATAACTTGCTTTTATAATAACCATAGCATGTAGTTCCACTGAAGTTCCCAAATATGGTCACTTCCACTGCATCTGTGTTAAAGTTTAACATTTGACTGACCCATATATCAGTTCTTAACCTGTCGCCATATGTGTGTGTGTGTGTGTGTGACTTTATAGCAACCTCTTTTTGTGAGGCCATTTGCTCTGAAAATGATCACTTCTACCACCAGAGTCAGCATCAGTGTAGCAGTATCGAGTTTGGAAAGACTTGCTAAAACTCTTTTCAAACACTAGAGGCCATGTAACAATAAAGCAGAACAATGGATCATAATAAGCTGCTTGCACAAACAACATATGGGATCATTTTTATGGGACAACAGCCTCATTCCTGTCGGGATAACAGCAGGTACTGTATTATGGTGTGGATCACTGATACTGCACTCAATCTGATCCCTGAGCACATAGGCAGATATAAGTGGAGAACATTTAAATAAAAGGCCCTCATGTTTGTTTTTATTATTGGTTGTTTTTTCGTGATAATGAGGTTCCTCGTATGTTTTATTCCACTTAATGATGTCGAGAACTTGGCTGCTCATAGCCTGATGGGACAGCAAAAGGCCAAGTGATTTATTTTGTCTCCGTCCCATCCCCTCCCACTCTGTCATCGTACCTGATCACTGAGCTCCGCCGCTGCCTTATTAGTAATGTCCATCTTACTTTCTTTCCGCTGTTATTTCAAGCTCCGTCCCCAAATCAGAAACATTCAAGTCAGAAAATGCACTCGCACCCACATGCGTGCACACAGACGCACGACTGGGCATGCAGACACACGGCTTTGTATGGAGGCAGACTGACACACTTCCCTACTCGCCAGCAATTTGTTGCTTGTGACATCACATTGTGTGTTAAAGCCATACTGGCGCTGGGCTGCAGCTTCGTTAACTTTCCTCTTTAATGAGCGCTTTAATTGAGCTGTCTACCAGGCCACCTGTCGGCCTGCAGCCTCATTACCATACTAATGGACTGGGATTGTTGCTGGTCTGACAACTGGCCCCGTACAGCCCTAACGAGACCGGGGACATAGAGGAGAAAGTGAGAGCGAAGCCAAGGAGGAGAGAGTAGAGCGAAGGCCCGGCTGGAGAATGGGGATTACCAAAAAAGCAGAAAGAGAAAATAAGAAGCGCAAAATCCATTCACGCCACTCTAAAGGATAACAAGAAAACTGTTTATTTGTCTGTTTACAAATACCCGGTATCTCACCCAACTTTGATGATGTAAACTGGGGACCGGAAGGTGACCATGTCCACTCCAGACCATCAGCCAGCCCAATCTCTGATTTTACATTTTTTAGAAATTATAGATATCGCCACAGTTCCACAGTCAAAGGAATCACCAAGTTCATTTGATGAAAGTTAATAGTCTGAACCTCTTTACATGTTATGTTCAGATAGTCCCTCAAAGCACTGTCACCAAACATGGCAACCACACATGTTGACAGTCTACTAGTCTGGATGTTGATGTTAAAAACTGAGACCTCCAAAAGGAAAGAGAACTGATAATGCATTCTTGATTTTCCCTGGCGTCTAGTCTTATTACAAAGTCTGACTGATGAATGTAAAAAGTTCTCCAGAATTACAGATCCCAAAGTCTACAAAGGAGAGAGTTATAAACTGAATTGCTTTCCTCGAGTCTTTCTTCCTGGACTTCACATCAGCGCAAAACCGGTGGACCCTTTTGTGGGATGGTGCAGAAAGAATCTCACCTTGAATGGGAACAAGACATAAAAGATGGTGGTGGATTTTAGGAGGGCCGGCGTTAAGTCAAATACCTTTTCTATCATGGGAGAAGAAGTGGAGGTGGTGGAGGAGTATAAATATCTCTGTGTCGACCTGGACACCAGGTTGGACTGGAGACACAACACTGGCACTGTTTACAAGAAGGGACAGAGCAGAGTTTACTATTTAAGGAAGGTTAGGTTCTTCAGCATCTGCATCAGTATGTTGTACATCTTCTATAAGTCCAATGGGGAGTGTTCAGTCACTTCTGCAGACATCTGTTGGGAAGCAGCATCAGAACCAGTGACTTAAAGAAACTGAACAAGCTGATAAATAAGGCTGGCTCTGTTCTGGAGCCTCTGGGGCTGATTGGCTGATGGAGGATATTTCATAAAGTGAAGAAGATCATGGACAACCCTGAGCATCCTCTTCACAACGCAGCAGGCAGCACACAATAAGTTATTTCTAGCACGTTTGTTTTGGATCCACTTTTCAGAGCGCAGACACATACGGATGGATGCAACGTCGTACTATGTTAGCTGAATGTGAGCTTCTGTTGCTGTACGGGAAAACACATCTCTGTTTTTTTCTTTAGGTTTACTTTTGACAAAGCTGCACTCTTCAGCACCACAAATACATCCCTGTAAGCCAGTTTTCTGGAAATATTGAAAGATAATAGAACCTCGTTGCTTTCAGAGACTAGTTATTAAGTCATATATCAAAAACATATTCAGCCTGATATATCCAAAGACAGACTTTCAACATTTACAAATAGCTTTTTGTGTCGAGTTAGATTTTGAAAAAACACTAAAGTATATATCAAGACAATTGATAGCACATTAAAAAAAAATCTGCAATTCCTCTTTTGAGACTGCTGACAGTCCCAGCACTTGTTAAATTTAGTACTTGCTTCCTCATCTACTTGATTTAACACTTGAGTCTAATCAATTCATTCATTGATTCTTTTTCAACACTGAGCTACAAAAATCCAAAATTCCAAAGTCGACGCTAAGTAAAAAGAAGCCTTCTGAACAACTTTCCTCTCTGCAAGGTTGTGTGTTGTTCAGTGTGTTGATGAGCGCTAATGTGACAGGGGAAAGCTGGCATGAGGTGATCTCTGCACAATGGCGGAAAAGGCACCATACTGGGTCTGCTACTTTGCTCTTTTGCAGGCCCACATAGCAGAGACAACAAGCTGAGCAAAAGTCAGCAACAACAGAAGATGGGTCAGGTTTTCTGCAACCTGTAAGATTCATTTAAGTCAAAGGGAATTGTGAAATGTGTCCTCAGGAACTCCGCGGGTACCGCCGGGTAACATCCAGCGATTCTGCTTGATTACGCTGTAAACATATCAAACTGATATTGTGACACTGGAAAGGTAAGCTCATGCTGTTACTGATGTTGAGCCTACCAACTTGTATCCAACATTTCACTTGTTCCTGTGCCTAATTATCCAGCTTAATTTGTTTTGATTTGGGAATTCCAGGGACTCTATTCTAGGCAGCATGATGGCATAAAAACCATGAAAGCAACAGAAAAGCAGAAGAAACTAGAAGAAAAAGAGGCCAAGCGGGGTGATTACGAGTGAAAGGTGGCCATGGGGATGATAGACAGAGTGAGGAGAAAAGTGGGGGTATGGCCGTGGTAGTGAAGCAATATGCATTCAAGGATCCAGTGAATACACCCCAACTCTACACAGCCGCATGCAAATGATGGCCACCATTTAATGTGTCAAATTTACAATTCCCTTCCTTCGCTCCTCTTTCTCTGTCCTCTCTGGGGCTAATTGCCCCATCCCCTCCTTTTTAGCAGAGCGGCTGTCAGTCTGAATTAAAGCCCATATTGTGCCGTGTGTGTCCAGTCTGCAACTCCTAAAGCAAGTGCACATGCAAACACACACACACACACACACACACACAGTGCTGAGTAACCAAGTTGGCCACTTTCTACATTTCTTTGTCCATTTGCATGTTAATGAAAAATTCTTAAATAAAAAAATGTCAAAAAGTTTTCAATCATGTCAAATTTTGGTGCACAAATTGATATTTGTCAATATGGTTATATTTGAGGTTATATTTTAAATAATGCCTGTGACCCATTAATGGATTCAGCGGGTATAGAAAATGGATGCATGGATTTTAAACAATGATAAGCTAAATGTCCATTCAATTTTATTTATATAGCGCCAATTCACAGCAAAAGTCGCCTTGAGGCGCTTCAAGGGGCCAACAGTTTCCTTGACTTCTTTGTAATTTTTTTAGGTCACGAGGTTCAGCGTAAAGTAATCATGATATTGCTGAGTGGAAAGAACATATATACATACATATGTATTTATATATGTGTGTGTATTATATTATATTATATTATATTATATTATATTATATTATATTATATTATATTATATTATATTATATTATATTA
>JAOWBL010000014.1:2457758-2478554 GCA_028564865.1 Zenarchopterus dispar | reverse complement strand
TTTTTTTTTTTTTTTTTTTTTGGATTAGTAACTTTGACGCATTAGTCTACTTTTTTTCCAACTTACTTCTAGTGTTTTTACATTACTTATTTTCACTCAAAAGTGTGAGGACAGGAGCATCAAGCGTAATTTTTTTCTGATATTTTGTTGGGCACCAGATGTTGGAGTTGTTACCTGTATTTTAAAGTTTAATCTTGGTAAAAAAAAAAAAAAAAAAAAAACCTTGTTAAGTTCCAGCACTGGAGATACCAGTGCATGGGGAAGTGCATGATCGTGTACATTTAATTACAGGCTACAATATCCTGAAATTGCTGTAAGTTGGACCAGTTTTGCTGTCAGTTTGCTGTATTACAGTAGACTGAGCACGAGTACCACATATCTGATTGGTCAGTATCCAATGCAATGATGGATTTTGATCCAGAGACAGATTTAATGACAAAGAAGCAGCAAGTTCAAACGCTTTTTGCTAAATATTGTAAGCTACAATCCAGTGGGATAATGACAAATGGAAAAAAAATGTTCAAATTAATATTTTTCTCATTCCTGACTAAGTCGGTATAGATAAATTTGCTTCTTATCTGCAAAAAATATTCATGAAAAATAAGATGAAAAGTTAAAAATTTTTGTAAATTACACTTGATTTCCTATTTAACCTTTATTTGCAGCCCTTGTTGCAGGAAAATGTGTGCTTTGCCTCGATTTATGTTTATATACGTTTCATAAATGTTAAGGTTTTATACTTGAAGAGAATGTCGTAGATTCATACCCAGCAACCCAAGCCCCTGAAATTGTTGGACACAATTCTTCTGGCAAAGGAATAAGTGTTTTATTTTCTCTGGTCAAATGCTTCCAGTGAATGAATGCATGATGTAGACATGATGCCTGTTGTAATAACGTTAAAAAGGAAAAGTATAAGAAAGGCTAACATAAAAGTTTCAACAAAATAAATGTCTTATGTTGTAATTCTTCAGAAATAAAGGATTGCACGGAAGCCCTGGAGTACCCTCTACCGACGGGCTGTGCCCGGTGCAGCAACTGTGTGGTCTTTGTGATGTACGCCTGCTCGCCTTCTTGTGTGGCTGCGTGTGAAACCAGCATGTACCTCATGTTCTTTACATGCCTTTCCCTTTCTCCAGCATGCTCTTGACCTGACATTGCCATCGAGGCCTAATCCGCTGATCAACATGCCAGGAGTGCACAGAGCAGCCCGACTGGACTGCAGAGGACGGAGCCTGAGGTGACGCCTGACTCCACCCACTTTCTAATATTGTTTAGGCCACTTATAGTGGAGTGTGACTTCAGCTCTTTGTTGACCAGGTGGTAGACTTATAAGAGGGGAGGCATACCGCTCCACCTGCATCTGCTTCCCGTCATCCTCTTTCTATGACCTCTTCTCCCACAGAATTTACACCACTGAAGCAAATTAACACGTAAGGGTAATGGAACGGCATATTATTAAGACATAAAATGACATTTTCAGTGCCCAAGCAACTTTAAGATATTTCAAAAAATGGCGCACAAGTGCTGGAATAGCTTGAATTCAGCTTTTCTGAGTTCAACATACCAGGTTCAAGACAGACCAGACAAAGACAGGGGTGAGTAGAGCGACTTGAGAGACCAGGAGATTGAGGGGAGTTACTTGGCACACAAACAATTAGCACTCGTCTCTGTATAGCATGCCATGGCCCCAAATCCCCAGATTTGTCCAGACAAATTGACTGGATCCCAGGTCTTGTTTGTCTAGCTCCACTGGTCTCCTGGAGAGGGCTTGAGGGCAGTGGGTATTAACCTATCTGGGAAGCACAGCTCATGGGAACAGAACCAGTAACATGATCTGCTCAGAATGGCCTCCTGATGCTCTTGAAAGCATGTTAACATTAATCAGTTTTGACTTCCATCAAAAATCAAAATATTATAATATAGGTAGGCTGAGTTAAAGCAAAAATCAGGCAGAACAGATCATCTTCAACAGGTTCTGATCCTGCACAAACAAGCTTTTTTAGTCGTGTGTGCCTAGCGTTATTGATGTTCGGAAAACATCTTTTTACAAGACTGTAAAATTACCAGATGACGTAGCTTATACAAGTTTACAGTTGGTGTCCTCATGTAAAAAGATGGTTTGTTTCAGGATTTGGTGTAAATCCTCTGGTCCAGTTGTTTGCTTTTGAGAGTTTAGACCTTGACGAGTAGTTCTGCTCGATTAAGCTATTGAAAAAAGTTTGGGGATTTTAGTATATTTAACATCTCGGTTGAGGGTGGTCAGCACTTGGTTGACCTCAAAGTCACTTCTGCTGGATTCTCATCATCTTGGGCTTATGGATCACAAGCTATAGTTTGGAAACTATAGTTTGGAAAGCCAAAGATTTCTATTTTGTGTAGGACACAAAAGCTGTTGCCTGCATAGACTGTAAAAAAAGCAACGGCTGAAGCATTAAGTCACATGACCCATTGGTTTCTGAAGAGTGAGTTTGAGGCCTCTTTTTCTTCACATGGGGTGCAGCCATGTTGCTCAGGAAACCGATGGGAACACGCCCACCGCATGTCAATCAAAATTAGTTTTGGCTATCAGCTCCTTCAGCGGATCCCCACCAAAATACCTCCAGAGCTGTTGTCTGGGGGGATGAAAGTACAGTAACTCAAGCTGTCAAAGATGGGACACCCTCTTTTTACTCAACAATGACAGGCTTCTTAAGGGTCTGATAATGCTGCTTCAACATCCATGGGATATTTCATTTTCATCCTCAGGGAAAATAGTCCTTCTCTTACTTTGTGCTCCTAGATGAGTGGATATTCTCCAAAGCAAAAGCAGCAGAAGTTTGAGACAGAAACGCTTTCAGCAAACCCACTAATTGAGGGAGCGCCCAGATTGTCAGGACCACTTTACAAAGACTTGACACAAAAATACTAAAAATACTATTATCTTCAAAGAAGGTCATTTGAATCACCTCTCTTGACCCCACGACACTGTCTGATGACAGGACAGTTTCATTTACATTCCATATGTCGCTTCCATCAACGCTGCATCTCTCTATGACTTTTCCATGGCTTTGAAAGAAACACTTTACATATATGTGGTTAAAACTCGTGGCCCCTGCAAGACTGCTTACCTTTGTACTCCCCACTGACAGACTGAGGGTCCATTTCATAAAGAATGTAAACCACTCAGGCCCTGACACCTTCTTCTCACATCTTTGTGGGTGTTTGATATCATGCGTTACTGCAAGTTGATAAGCAAACTACTACATACACACAAAATTTGCGAGGGACCTACGGTAGTATTCTGCTCTGCTGTCATATTCTTACCTCATGTGGGATCGGTCCATATTGCAGATCTGCTGCCTGTGTCAAGTAGTCAGCCAACACTTCCTCCTGTACCTCAGAGGAAACTGTATTGCTGCTCCAGTAATCTGGCAAGATCACTGGATCCCTGATCTCTCAGCTTCTGCAGTGATTTGCTGTATCTGCTCATGGTGGATCCTATTTTTCCTTCACTACTGATCTGACTGTTTTGCCCCTTCAGCTCATTTTATGATAAAAACCAGCAGGAGAGATCATATTTCCCCGTTTTAGCCTCTCCTCATTGGCTGACTATGTACAGTAACTGAGAGAAGAACTAAAAATGCCTCGCAATGACAAAAGTTTCTCATATCTTAAAGAGCTCAAAGTTTAGAGAACTAAACAAAGTATGGTTCTGCTCAAATGGAAAAAAAACTTTCTTACTTCAAAATCAGTTTTTTCATAATAAAATCTGCATGCACGTGTTTCAAGATTTACCAACATGTGAGGTCGAGGGAGGAATGGATAAACACTAAAGTGATCATATGACTAACAACGCACCTCTGAGTAGTGGACTCATTGATCCCCATGTTTACCAATATTTTTTAGTCTATACCTATATAACTTTTTCCCTCTTGTTTCAATTCAGTTCAATACTTTATCAATGCCCCAAAGGGTAAAAATTCAAAATAAAAAAAGTTGGTTGACAGGTTTAATTTTAAGTTGGAGAACGAGTAAGTGTGAGTAGACATTGCCCTCTGCTGGACAAGCAAAGAAATTGCAGGTTTTGACATACCCTGCAGATGTAATGCATTCCTCTAGTTTCCTCTAAAACGTACACACAGAATTTTCTTTCCCGTGTGACTTTAAATTGAGGGTATTCAGGTGTGAAGGGACTTCCACCCAAGAAGAAACAATGTCCATCTTTTCATCTTTTAAAAAGTGAGAAAACATTGTAGAATTGTGGTTCTTCAGCCGAACCAGGAAAGCTGTGATTTCCTCGATGATGGCCCAAAAGCACTCCTACACTTTGGCTTTACTGGACCGTTTCATGTAATTATGAAGCAGAAGGTCATCAGCATTTGATTCCACTTGTCAGAGGAAATCCCTGACCATGCAGTGTTGGAAAGAAGAGGATGCCTGCAAAAAGTTGATCATTTTTATTATGGCGCCCATCATCTAAGCCTGCTCATCTGACAAGCTGGTGCAAAAGACAGTCTGATGAATTATGCAATGGTAAGAGATGATTTCATGACCTTCTTCATTCATTCTTGTCACGTTCGAGGGTAT
The DNA here is from genome assembly GCA_028564865.1 of Zenarchopterus dispar. Classification (NCBI taxonomy): domain Eukaryota; kingdom Metazoa; phylum Chordata; class Actinopteri; order Beloniformes; family Zenarchopteridae; genus Zenarchopterus; species Zenarchopterus dispar. The sequence goes on along the minus strand of JAOWBL010000014.1, from coordinate 2,473,988 downwards.
GTGGTCCCAAAGGTCATTATACTAACATTTACTTGTCTTTCTAAGCATACCAGTAACCACAAAAACAAATGCTCTTGCCTTCAAGGGAAGTCTTTCTCGGTCCACTGCTTAATGAAAGTGTGCAAGTCCTTCTCTCTCTGAGGGTTTATTCAGATCCTATATATTTATATATATTTATATATATTTATATATATTTACATATTTAATATATACTTTCCCAATGTAAATGTGACATGTCATCATTGAGATGTCTCAGAAATTAGTGTCATATCATTAATTCTCTCATGATACTGAACCTGATTCAGCTTTATGAAGGGGAAGAGACTCTGGGTTTATGGTAGTAAACCTGATCATCTTACTTGGAGTTGTTTTATATTCAAGGAACAACTTATCATCATAAAACATAATGCAAAAAATAAAAAATAAGTAAACAATATATCTTCATTATTCAAAATATTAGTCAGCATATTTTATATAAACATACATCCAGATTTAATATCTCAAGGGAAAATAAGTAGTCAAACTAGACACAGGTGTGAGAATTTTCCAAAATGTCATTGTCAGAAGTGGGATTCGAACCCACGCCTCCATGGGAGACCAGAAGTCCCGTTCAACGGAAGGTTTATCACCTTGAGTCTGGCGCCTTAGACCGCTCGGCCATCCTGACAACTTCGCCACGGGAACGGCTAGAAACGGATTTGATCGATGTGGGGGTTCCGTCTTGGTTTTAAATGTGTGCAAAATATCTGATATTAAAGCGCGTAACATAGTACTTCCTGAAATCTTCGATCTGATCTGATCCGCAGTAGTGCTGTCAGCGCGCTCGGTGTGGAGAATCAGTCAGAACCGGTTCCAGGTGAGCCCAGCAGCTGCCGGTCAGAACTACTGCTCATAAGTGTGCGTACACGGCCCCCGTTAGTATACGTACATGTAACAACAACTTTGTGGGACGTACACGTATGTAGATGGGACGCCAGAAAACAGTGAAGTCGTCTACCAGTAGGTGTTAGACGGTCACGTCACGGATACGTATAACGGTTTTTGACACGGACATGTCACCTTTCTACGTCCATCTTCACCGGTACTCAGAGGTGTGACTGAGCCGACGGAGTTACAGCTCGGAGCCGGCTCCAGGTATAGTCTATGGGCATGTGGTGGCCTCGGGCGCCACATGCTGGAGGGAACAGACTACTACAGCACCAGTCACGTTTCTAATATGGCCAAATCCAGAGACATCTCGGGTATAATTGTGTCAAATATGTATCACAGTTGTGCTTGTGGCACAACTCACAATCACAATATTTACATCAGTTATGTAGCTGATCCTGGCCTTTTCTTCTGGAATGGTTTTGTCATTTGTCCACACATGGGGGCTTTGGAAGACTTCCACTTCCAAACATGTCCATATTTTATTTGACTGCAATATCACCCCATATTTGATCTTTTTAATAGGAGTAGTTTGAAGAATATCAACAGCAGTATCTATTATTAAAAGCTGTGTTCTATATGTTCATTATTATGGTAAAAGTAACTCAGTGTAGTCACGTTAAGTTTACTCCTATAGCACATTTCAGACAAACTCACATGACCAAAGTGCTGTATGGGTTAAAATAAATAAAATCCCCGAACAAACAATAAAAATTAGCCAATACAGCTAATACATCAAAATAAAAGAATACAAAGAGAGTAAAAGAACAACATCTACTAAAACTGTAAGAATAACAGTGCTAAAATTAAATTATGAATACAGCACAAATTCAATTAGAGGCTCTGTGAGTGTGTGTGTGTGTGTGTGTGCGTTTTAATTTAAACCTGTGAAACTGTCAGGAACAGCTGGTTGGTTGATCTCAAAGCTCTGACAGGACTATGAAAGTTTTAAAGCTCTGATATGTGAGGTGATGCCATGCCATTAAGACTCTTATAAAACAACAATAAAATCTGAAATTGGATCCTGAAGTAGAAAGGAAGCAGGGAAGGGAAGCCAGCACAGGAGTGATGTGCTCACACCATTTCTTCCTGGTCAGATTGTAAATGACAGCAGCAGCTGATCAATCCCAAAGTAGAGACACTGGCAATAATCTAATAAACAGGTAACGAAGACATAAATAACTCTCGCTTGGTCTAGGAAGGAAGATAGGCCTTTGCTTTACTCAAGCGTTGCAGATGAAGAAAAGCTAGTTTTAATCACTGAACTAATCTGTTTATCAAATTTAAAACCAGAGTCAAAAATCATGCAAAGGTTTCTCACAAGCTGTTTACAGGACACAAATACCGGGCCAAGTACATTGGCGTGAGCATCTAAAATATCTGACTGTCCAGTGATTTCTGTTTTGGTCTCACTCAAATTGAAGAAAAAATACCTCCAATACAGACAATTCAGCAAAAACTGAAAATCAAATCAAATCAAATTTTATTTATATAGCACTTTTCATACAATAAAATGTAGCACATGGAAAACATTGTTGGGAACAAAAGAACCAGTCAGGGAACATTATCACACTATCACAGGGAACCATCTGTATTAGGAGGCAACTGCCAAACCCCAGAGCCAGACTGCATGGTAGGGCCACAACCTGGCCCCTGGACTGGAACTGTAGAGAAATGGCATCATGGAAGGGACTGGACAAGGGTCAAACAATGGATAGGACTTTTTGTGATTATGGGCACCAAAATATGGAGAAAAAAAAAGAAATATACACAATATAGGCCAAAGCCAGCAGAGTTAACAGGAGTTGCTCATACCTGTTGTGTTATTGATGGTTCAGTTCTTTTCTTTCAAAGCATTGCATTTTTTGATGTTCTCTAAGAGGTTTAAAGGGATGAAAATCTTCTGTATGTGAAATGAACTAGTTCAAGAGTCTCAGACTGTTATTCAGATTCTGTAAAACATCACTACTGTGACACCATCGTGACATCACTTTGTTTACCAAATATTTCTATGTTTATAAATGCTAATGTTTGCTGTCTAAAATAATAAAATACAGACAGTAGAAATGCCAACAATCAAAAACATCTTATTACTGTACAAATTTGACTAGTTTGGGCAAGGAGAATGTCAGTACATTATACAGTAAAAAGGGTTCAATCTCAATGCACTAATAGTGCCAGTGAATCATTTGATAAAAACTATTGTAAGTTATTGGTTTATGATGATAAACCAGAGTTAAGATATATTATCTACTCCTTTTTTATTGGTATTGGTCCTTTTTCAAATGGTAGATCACACCTCTTTCCTCTAATTTTCAGATGGATTTAGGCGTTTCCAAGATTAACTCAAAGCGTCGTGATCAACCATTGATCTGTCGTTGGACGTGTGCTAAAGGTTACTGAACTGTTACAAAGCCCCGAGCCTTTGTCTGAAGCCTTTTTTTCTGACAATGTTTAACATATTTTGTATTATATTTTTATCTTCTGTTTCTAACATGCTCTTGATACATTTATGACGCCACAGCGCAGCAGCTGCACAGCATGATTAAGCTTCTACCTGTTTTACTGCAGGTAGGGTGGTAGAAATAAAATGAGTTGCTGCATTGTTTTTTTCTGTCTAGAGATTTTATGTCCATCATATACACTGTCAAAAAAATAAGCGGGCTTAACTGTGAAAGTTGATGTAACAAATATTGTCTTTTTTCGGTAGTGGTATAGTCCTTGTCCTTTTTTTTCTGTAGCTATCTTACTTTTTATTGGTTTTCACATATACTAGTTTTATGCTCCTTTTTACTGTTCTGAACAGACGACAGGAGCTGTGTCTTGAATCTATGATGAGGGAGTGTTTCCAGTTTCATCTACGCTGCAAAACAAGTGTCTCTTTTCATTAGAGTCCCTGGTTGGAATGCTCTTGGAATGCCCTCCGCTGAGGTCATGTTGTTGATCGGCTCTGATTTCATTTGAGTCAGTGTATGAAAGACAGATGTTTCCTGCAGTTCTGGATAAATAAGCAAGAAAGACTTTTAGAAGACAAAGACACAGCCAGAGGAGCGCTGAAACCATAGTTTCAACGCTCCTGCTCCCCATTAGAGCCAGAGAGTATAAGCATGTATTATTTCAGAGCTGTGGAAAAATGACAAGCAACAGGATGTAACAGTAAAAAAGTAAATAATTTTTCAATATTTACTCCAAACAAGTGTCTTGTTTTAACATATATTGTGGATTTGGATATATACCAAGAACATATATAAACTTTGGTCTCCGAAAATAACAGTGATGAGAGACAGTGCTGGAGATTATTTTCAGGGGCATAAAATGCCCTTCAAGCCTTTAAAAGGGGAAAACTTGAAGTTCCTCTTAAGAATTCCAGATCTTGGAATGAAAATGTTGGAATATCTCGCTGTAGGTCACAGCTGACAGAGAGGTGTGGACTTCTGCAGTCTCCAGTGCAAATAAAACAGCCAAAACATGAATGAACAAAAAGAAAGATTTTGTTTGTTTGTTTTTTGTATTACAACAATTAAAATGCAAATAACTAAATAACTACTTCCTGTCATCTAGATTTGTCCAGTTTAAATTTAAGCAAAAAGGTTGTAGCTCAACTCGTTATGAAAGTTTGAGATCAAATTTTTAGTCATAAGTAACAAAATCCAGATCCAAGGAAATTTATTTTTAAATAGTTATATAGCCTTAATATGAAAGTGCAGTCATGTTAAACTTTTCATTTTTGCAGCAACGTTCGTCTGTTGCGTTCACGTACTGACTATCCCCAAGTATTGCGTGTGCCTTCAGTCTTTAAGATAAAAAGCACAGCCTGTTCGGGTACACGATAAAACACGGTGCGCAAATATAATGCAGTTTTGATCAAACAAAAGGATTGTCAGAAGTGGGATTCGAACCCACGCCTCCATTCGGAGACCAGAAGTCCCTCATTAGGAAGGTTAATTCACCTTGAGTCTGGCGCCTTAGACCACTCGGCCATCCTGACAAACACGTAGAGAAGGGCGGATTACTACTATCAAAAGTATGAAAAGACAAAATCATAATGTCCGTAGAGAATATGGTTAATGTGTTTCTGGTAATTGTTTCTTTTCCGTTCCTTACTTCTAATATTTTAACAGCGTAGCTTTTTTAGTTCCACTGAGAACATAATTATATACACGTTATAAGGGCAACCAAAGATGTCCTCCAGTGGCGCTATTGCATTTTGTTATAAAACGAACTTCCGGTGTTCGTACACGTGTTTCCCCGCCCAGATTACGATAGTCATTCTTACGAAACTTGAACATAACATTGAAGCGCACCCAGCCTCACATTTACAGTCCTCACATTTACAGTCCTCACACAGCACATGTGTGAAAATGACTTTCTACAGGAATGCAGTTTGGTTCGTGAAGGGGCTCCAGGAGTATACAAAGTAAGTGGACAACATTATTTACACGTAGCTTGGAGTTTAAAACCGTCCTGCTGGTTGTTTTTGCTTTACGTAACACTTCCCATGCAAAGCTGTCTTGATCCTTCACACATCATAAGGTTAAACTGCCCATTTACTGAATGGTTATACTTGTACACATGTTACGTAAACATGTGGTGTTTATCAACAGATCTCAGAAATAGAACTCATTTAATGTAGAAACAAGGAAAATAGAAAAGAATTTAGTTTTCCTGTACTATTACAAGAGATGCACCAATGCTGCTATTAAGGATTATAAACATCTTGGAGACCAAATTTAGGATAAGACAATGGTAAAGTAGTTTATAATTCATACTACGTTTAAATCTGTAAAGGAACAAATACCAGTCTGAAAAGGAGTGTCCATATGAAAAGGAGTGTCCATATGTTTCACCTTTAGCTCCCTCAGGTAAAACTGGCTCATAAATGTACTTGTTGCACAAGCCACAGTCATGTCTCAGGATCTGAAAGGACGTTTGTGTGTTACCATGGCAATGTGATGAGTTACAGAAGAAAAGGACATTAAGTGTATTTTGAATTCTGTTAGGTGTCTGTTTACTTGATTGCTGAGTAGAATGCATGAAATCAACCGGTGTAACATGGAAAACTGAAAGTTTAAATCATAATTTTATGCAGCTCTGTATGATGTCAGTAGATAGGCAGTACCTGTCGGTGTCTTGGTATGTTTAGTGGACACTGTTGTGCTTTCTGATCCTAACAGAAGCGGCTATGAAGCTGCAGCGAAGCATTTTGTTCCAGCAGACCTGGATGTGAACTTGAGTGGAAGGTCCTTCATCATCACTGGTGCCAACAGTGGAATCGGGAAAGCTGCGGCTCAGGAAATCGCCAGCAGAGGTGGGTCTTTGAGCACTTTCTCCTTGTGGAGAGCAACATCAGGACAGGAGGGGTTAAAGGGATAACAAAAGCATGTTTTTTTTAAATGCAGTGAATGCTTATTTATTTCCCTTTTTTTGTCTGCTTATATTTTAATGGTGAGGGCAAGTGAGAGTCAAAGTGATGTGTTTTCTTCACTTGTTTACTGAAGACCTTTTGTTTTGATCCTTCAGGAGGAACTGTACACTTGGTCTGTCGAAACAAGGGACGAGCAGAAGCAGCCAAAGAGGAGATTGTGGAGCGTAGTAAAAATCAGGTGAGGTTTGTAGTAAATATCTGTTTGCTGTCATTTTCTTTCCGAGTTTTCACTACTACATTAGTGTAAATCTGTTTTTAAAGGCTTGTTCTTGTAGTTAAATGTTGAGAACATGATAATGATATTGAGTAAAGTGACCCGTTGACACAAGTAACTGGTGATTTATGCCACTGGGTCAAATCAATGACATATGTCTGTTGCAGCCACAGCCTGATGCAAACCGCTCCTAAAAATATATCTATTTTGTCAAATATTGATATTTGACTTAATCATGTTACTTCTCAGTATTTAATTTTAAACATTTTCTTAGTGACAGCAAATAAGTTCAAGGGTTTGTTTGAGCTGAGAAGAGAAATACTCTCCTTTCATTTGGCTTTTTGAAGTTTTACAGCACAGTTCAGTTCAATACTATTTTTAATCCCTGAAAGGAAATGATATTTTTCTGTTTATGAAATAAATAGGATATAAATTAGCAGTTGCTGCCACAGGTGTTTTCTGTCTTTTGTTGCGCCAACTGAAAATATGTACACATGCCATCCAGGAGCCTGTTTCCCTGTCATCATGTATGTTGTTATGTAGCTTTTAAACTGTAAAATCCTAATAAACAGATCCCATAAAACAGACAGCTCGACTTTCTGCAAAAAATGTCAATTTGAGTATAAAGAAAATTCAGAAATGGAACATAACTCATCAAACTTACTTTGAACTTAATCTATTTTGTTTGAGCATCAGCCGGTGAAAGTTGATTACATTTAAAAACAACCGTAAAAGGTTTCTGTGGGTTTCTTACCAGTTTTACCACCTTTACCTTCCAGGTGCTTTAAATCCTCCCACTAGTTTTCCTTTCTCATGAAGAAAGTCCACCAAATCCTAACATAAAGCAGAATTTCAAAAATTACTCAAAATGTACATACAAATGCTCTGCGGTGTGAAAAATGAAACAAATAGAACAATTTCTTTTATATTTTCAGAACATTCATGTCCACATCGTTGACATGTCGAGCCCAAAGCAAGTGTGGGACTTTGCGCAGAACTTCTCCCAGAACAACGCGGTGCACGTGCTGGTAGGCGTCTGCAGATAGGTGATGGTTTACCTGTGCTCCACTCAGGTTTTTACTGTCATTTCAACTAAATGTTGCTTATCGTAGATCAACAATGCAGGCTGCATGGTCAACCAGAGGGAGTTAACCGAGGAGGGCTTGGAGAAGAACTTTGCCACAAATACACTCGGTAAGAACAAGCAGTTTGTATAAACCTCAGAAAAACTTCTCCCTGAGAAATATGGGGGGGGGTTTTGTTTGTTTTGAGGTTTTTTTTTTTCCAAACTTTGAAAGTTTTTCAGAGAGGAGATTTAACAAACTTTAATTTGAAACATTCTGGGGTACAGACATGTTTCGGTTGTCACCGCTGATGTTAATGTTTCACATTTTGTACATTTAACAAGTTGTTGATTCTCGGGTGGAGATCATAAGTGATGCTGAAGAGGCTTCTGTCTTTACCTTCATTTTCAGGTACTTACATTCTTACCACCGCACTGATTCCTGCCCTGAAGAAGGCCGAGGACGCACGAGTGGTGGGTTTAGTTTCACCAGAGGAAACACATGGCGTCCAACATTATGACACAGATGCACGATGTCCAACTCTCTGTTCCCCAGATCACTGTGTCGTCCGGCGGCATGCTCACTCAGAAGCTGAACGTGGATGACCTTCAGTTTGAAAAGGGCTCATTTGACGGCACCATGGCTTACGCTCAGAATAAAGTGAGAGGCTGATTCACAGCGGCCGTACACAGATCTGTGACCCTCGTCCATGTCCGTAACGAGTGTTTTTCTCTGTCTGCTAGAGACAGCAGGTGACTCTGACAGAGAGATGGGCTTCTCAGCACAAAGAGATCCACTTCTCCTCTATGCACCCCGGCTGGGCCGACACACCAGGTCGTGAAGGAAACAGTACCTTAAAACTTAGTCACTTTGGTGAAGTTTATCTTTCACGATACTGCTTGAAGCAGTTGGTCTTGATTTAATTAACTACCAGAAATTGTTGTTTAAGATTCAAGAGCACAGATTGAACCTGTGTAACAGCTTAAAATATCTTTTTTTTCCCCCAGTCACTGAAAATCTTAGAATTGCTTAATTTCTTTGTTTAATTGCAGTTTAACCAAATTTCCAGGTCAAAACTTTTGACCAAGGTTGTCCGATTCTGTTCTCTTCTGGTTTACGGTTAAAAAGTGTAAATTCAGTCATCAGTGACAAGAAAAGAAGAATTTGCATGTGATAACAGCGCAACAGCTACATGTGACAAGGAATGCTGCTTCTGTCATTTGAATTTTAAAAATGTTTTCTCTCCACAGCGGTTCAGTCATCCATGCCCTCATTCCATGCAAAGATGCAATCAAAGTTGAGGACGGAGGCCATGGGCGCAGACACCGTGGTGTGGCTGGCTGTGGCCGCCGCCGCTGTCAAGCAGCCGAGTGGACGCTTCTTCCAAGGTCAGAAAGAGCTCGGAGAGGTTGCACTTGAATCATACGGTAGCTTGTGGTGTCAGAACGCGCCAGGAATGCGTACTGCAGTCGTTCAGAGGTAAACAGAGAGTAGATGAAGAGAAACTCTTTAGAGAACTCTTTAGAACGGCTGTTTTCAGCCACCAAGTCCTCAGTGGAAACTATCAAGACATCATTCAAATCAACAAACAAACAAACAGGCCCTAGAAGGAGGTCAATTCAAACTCAAACAAACAAAAAAGCAACACAGTTTTTTTAATAACAGGGTCAAAATGTGGAAGCAGTGTATTCAAAAATCTCTGAACTGCTGCAGTAATAAAGAAAGGAAGGAAGGAGCAGCCGTGCAAAGCTTGTCACTGACTTCTGCAGTTTGACTGACTTAGATCGTCCTCGTTTGGAGAATTCTCCCAGTAACGTCTCATAGTGATGGAACCCTTAATACGAACGCACAGAGTAATTCCAGAGTTGGGGGGAGACTAAGGAATTCCACCCTCGCCTGTGGGCAGCTTCTCCATCACCTGCAGTTCCAACCTAATCCTGACAAACGATACTAACCCATGAGTTTAGAGGAGTAGTCATTATGGGTTCTCCAAAAAGGTTCAGGAAGGTGACACTTTTGTGGTTTCATGGCTCTTCTGTCCCGTTTTTTTTTTTCGCTTTTCCTGTCAGACCGAAAACCGGTGGCGACACACCTCCCCCTGGCTTACTCCCGCTCCACGCCACAAGAGGAGGAGAGGCTTCTGGCAGCGCTGGAGGAGTTGGCTCTCAAGTTCAAACCTTAAAGTCTTCAAGCACTCCTAAACTAACCAGTTCATGTTTACATAATAGAAGACTAAATTTGGTTGAACAATACCTCAATGAGAAGCTTCATTTAAAAAAAAAAAAAAAAAACTGTAATCGGGTGTTGAAGTTGCTTTTTACTGTTGAGACTTTACAAGAGCTGAAAATCAAAATTTGCATCTTTAAATACACTAAACATAGAATGCTTGCCAATAAATTATTAAACTAGCAATGCATATTAACATTTATATTATGTATGTGTACACAAAGTAAAAATTGTATATTTTGTAAATTTTTGTTTGATTTTGATTTTATTAAATGGATAAATTTTCAGTCGGTGTTGCAGTTTGTGTTTAACTCTGGAGGGTTTTTAAACACATAGTAGATAAATTAGTATATGAAACACTAGATTTACTATGGAATTCCCACTTTTACATTTGTACTAACATTTTAATGGAAAAGTTTTAATTTAATGATAAATAATACTTGACAAGAGCTTCAAAGTAGAAGTGATCACAGAAAATAAGCTGAGGAAAAAAACTGCAGGTGACTGACAAATGTTTTTGTTCAACTTTGGCTCACATTTCAGAGTATTTGAATGGCAGTTTTGATGAAATTACTTTACTAGTCACCAGGTTTCTGTTTTGTTTTGTTTGGTTGTTTCTAACTGGGAGGACAGGCAACACAATCACAAGAACACTGATGTAACTCACAAGTTGAAGCGCTGAGCCACGTTTGTTGGAAGTTACAAAACGTCTTACCCAAGATGAAAACCTCTTTGGGTCATGGTAACTGACAGAAAAGTTTTTAAAAAGCATGGAAATAGGGAGGTGTGGACTGTCGTGGACTGCTCTACCAGCTGAACTGCAATCAAAACAACAAACACAGGTAAATACCTCTTTTATTATGTCTTTTACACACACAGTTACATCACTGACACTTTGAATCACAACAATAATGCCTATTTTCTTTCCTGCAAAAGAAATTTAAACTACTGGCCACAAACGTTTTCAATGTGAAACTCATTTAGAAAGCAACAATTCTGTAAGTATTTCTTCACAACAGCTCGGCTCACACACTGAAAGCCTGCACCATACACACACTTTTTCTCTTTAATTTACATCACACGTACTATGTTCTTGGACCGACTCTGCACAACAGTTCTTTGGATGTTCGTCTTTTCTTAATCCATTGATCGTGGCAGAAATGATCTCATTCATTTCAGAAAAAGGGTTTCAGAAAAATTGGCTTGCCATGCATTTAATTACCTAATGACAAAGTTGAAGCCTCAGAAACGCACCCCGGCCACGTCAAAGTCGGAGTACCCAGAGACCCACATTACTGAGTACGCGAAAAAGATCTGGGTACAAGTGGAAGTGCAGACACTTTTTGAAGCACAGTAAAGCTTACGATTTCTCACTTTCTATTAATGTTCAAACTCTTTAAGGTAAGGTGAGGTTGAAGGTCTTTACGTATAATGTAAAAGGGAAAAAAATCATCTTTGGAAAAAACTCACTGGAGTTTGAACTAGACGAACATTAAACTTGGCTATCTCATCAGTAAAGCATACGTGGCAATAAAATAAAAGACAATATTGTCTCTACACAGCAGTGTTTTGAGATATGTAAGCTTCTTGATTCCAGTGCATTACCAATAAAGTCAGAATAAAACGCTGACTTTTAAAAAATAGCAGTAGCAACAACAATTTAAAACTGTTCACCTGTTTCCTTTTGTCCTAGCACAGGTACCCGCTGCTTGGTGATATGTGCTTTTGTATGTGAGAAAAACTTGAACCTTTGAAAACAACTTTATAACAACAAGGAATAAACATGCACTATATAATAAACGTGCTATTTTGACAGATGAGCAAGCAATCTGAACGATTAAATCACTGATTACACACTCTGACATGCTCCTCAGCGCCCTCTGTAGTTGTCTAATTTCTGTATTTTTTTTAGCTCGAGTTTTCTTCAAATACAGAACAAAAGTCAAACAATAAGAGAGACTTATACTGCCTGGCCAGTAAGTCATTTAACCCTGATATAGTGTGTAACTTCTCATTCCTTAACTCTTTAATGCCAGATGTATCAGATAGACCTGCGACCTCTTCACCACTCCCATGATAACAAAATATATAGCTGAATGCAATAAAAAAAAAAAACACTGAAAAAAAAAATACATAAAATTGTCCTATGTATTCACGATGACACACAAAATTATTCTGAATCTGTTAGACAAAAGTGGAGGTGTTTTTAATTTCATAAATAATAAACACCTCAAATGAAAAATAAAATAAAATAACGGGATTTTCTGTGAAATAGTCCATAAGCCAGGCATTAAAGGGTTAAACAACCATGACAGAAAGTACATCCTGTTGTCATGGAGAAGATTTTTGTGTCATATGCTTAATAATAATAATAATAATAATAATAATAATACAGTATCTACTGATAAGCCACAAAAGAAATTGCAAGGAAAAAGAGGAAGACTGGAAACTGAAGCAATGGATTTGCCCTGTTTTAAGTGTGATGGATCAATGAAGGTAAGAAGAGATGAACTGATTCACCCCCATCAATATTTACCCCCAACAATATTACAGCCACAATATTTGCCCAAGAGCCTCACCATGTGAGCCTATAGAGGTTCAGACATATCTGTGGTGAATAAATGTAGTGACACTGCACAATTTTATTAACATAATGCCACAGAGAGTTCAGGTTATAATGTAAGCTAAAAGTGTTCCAAAAGAATACGACAGTGTGTGACTCTGTTTTTGGCCTGGCAGTTTACCCGGCTCTTCTTTTAGCTTGACATGGGATTCAATGAACTGAACTCAAGAAATCGAGACTCGATAGACAGGCTACAAGCTCCAGTGTCTATAAGAGAGAGAACGTAGGCTCTCGCACCAAACTAGGAGACTCGTACGAACACATGATAAGTCCAGACCCAGACATACAGGAGCTACACCCCAGTTTGTCCAAATATTTCCCTGCCTCATCTCGAGAAGTCAACCCTTCCCTCTAGTGGCCCATCTGAGGTTAAGCAGCTTAAAAAACAAAAACAAAAAAACTGAATTTTCATGTAATCGTGTGAATGATTTTCTCATTATTGAATTCCCCTTTAAACAAGGTAAAAATGGGACAACACACAAATAGACATGTGAACCAAGATCAGACTGCACGGCTGCTGCTGTGCAAACCATTTCCTCACTTGTACCACATCCAAGCACAGAAAAACATCTTCTTAGTCGACACAGGAGCCACCTACTGCACAGAAGACAGCTCTTTTGCTCTCTGTGATGGTTATTGTTTTACTTTTTTGTACCTGTTAAAAACATCTAACTGATGGGTGCTTACCACAAGCGTGTTTCTTACTCACGCGCATCGTGTGTCCTTGTGAGTAAATCAAAGTGCTTCTGATTTTCAATCTGAATGGGGGAGGTTAATCCATGTTTGACTTAGCAAGAAAAAAAGGATGTGGGCAGCTTATTATGTAGCCCTGAAATAGGAATGAACAAGGCAGGAAGCTGAATTATACACACAACAAAACCTGGAATCTGTTTGGGGGTCACACACCTAAAATATTTTATGTTACATTTCATTTCAATTGATTATGGAAGAAAAAGCTATATTGAATTAATTTGCAAAACCCCTGAAAGTTCAGATTTATTGTATCCACTGGAGCTCAGTGTGATAATCTAACTAGCTATTTTAGCAATCAGCAGATGAAATATCACATGTTAAACATCAATTTTAAATGAAATGCATCAAAAAGAAAATAACAGATCGCTAAAATGCAGCTGAAAGATGTGTTAACTTTTCCTTTCCTTCCCTGCAGAGGGCAATATTATTAACACCAACAAAATACTCAAGCGAGTCCTTCCTGTGGAGAAGATGCTCTGCTGAGAGTTTATCAGTGAATTAGGGTCCAACTTTAGTGAGGTGCTTCACATTCAGAAAAATCTGGAGCTTACACGACACCATCCACTGACAATACTCCAGACGTTTCCGATTACTACTTTTGTGAGTTTCCAGTAGTAAACCGGAAAGGAATGCACGGAATTTTAGCAAAAAAACAACAAAAAAAAAAGATATGTAAATAACTCATAAATCAAAACATCTCAAAGCACCCACAAGTAGAGAGCGATGTCCAAAACATCAGCCGTCCTCACACAAGCAATGAGCAACAAGCCTCCGCTACATCTGACTGAGGCCTTCGCTGCTCTCAGGCTTCACTGGCCTGCAGCGCTGCGACTGTCAACGTGCAACAGCCGCCGTTCGTGATGGATGACTGTTAAATATTATCCAGATGAGACTGTTACTGCGTCCTTCCCTTTTCTCCGTGCAACGGATGCCACGAAACCGTCACAGTTTACCCGAGGCGAGGCTTCCTGCTGACAGGCGTCTGCCGACCGGCCTCAGGACACCACAGGAGTCATGTCCCACAGCTGCAAGTGAACACATGAAATACTCAGTTGCTTATAGAGAAACAACCCTCACAAACTATACTGAACTCATGTCGTTCACCGTGGCCCAGTTTTCCACCAGATTAAACCAAGTCAACATTTTTTCTTTGAAACCGTAAATGTTCAAGACTTTGGCAAAATTTACTCCTGGCAAACACTGTCGGGGACCCCAAAAAGGAAGTATTAATCAATATCTCTTGATAGGGGTTTAACGATAATGGAATATAATGTACAACGTCTAGGTTTCCAGGGTAATTCAGCAGTAATGATGCTAAACAGGAAAAACCAACGTGGGTGGGACCAGCCTACTAAGGTATGAAGTGACTACATGCATTCCTTATCTGAGACCTCGGAGTACAACAGAACACCAGAGTGTTTGTTCCCATCCAGACCTTGATAACCTTGTCGGTGCCAGAAGTGAGCAGGTTTCCAGTGGTGGGCTCATAGTGCATGTAAACAATGTTGTGCTTGCTGTGGTGGAAGGTGGCTGTGGGCGCTCGGCTGGAAAACACAAAGGGATTGCCGGTGGTTTTAGAGCGTGTGCACCAAGAAAGCTGAGTGCACAAAGAGTCAGTCTGAGCAACAACAGAGGCCGATTGTTACTCACTCCTCGTCGGTGATGGACTCGTGGCAGCTGTCGCACACGCGCACCTCAAACTCGAAGCCCATGAGGGGGATGGTGGAGCGCTTGGACGAGCACTTGCCGCACACGGCCTGGCCGCACTTCCTGCAGTGGTGCTGATTAACACATGCGGACTTGAACACATCACTTGCAATGAGCAACAAGTCAGTTCCTTACCAGAGAAGCATAGTTTTAAAACGATAAATAAATAAATGGATCAAAATCAGGATTCTGCACGTCACGAGTGTCTTGATTCCAAAGTGCTGAGTCAGGGAGTTTCAATTAATAAAGCGGTCGTTATGTAACAAAATATGATGCCATTTTTTGTTTTGAGAGCATGCAAACTCCAACCAGAAAAACCTGAGCCTCAATGTTTTTTCTTAGATTTGACAGCACTGACTAACACATGCAGGCCACAAATCGGTTTTTGTTGTTAAATAAAATTCATAACAATTAAAGCAGACAGATCAGGTGGAAGTTGGTGGGGGCTTTTGTAGATAGTTTAGTGTCTACTTCTGAACATGATGGATTGGTTCCTACTTCCCTTCTAAATCAACAAAGACACGATTGTCACTGGTCTAGGTAATGTCATTTCCTCTGTAGAGGCTTTCACGTGCATGAAATGTGTAACAGCAGTGACTTTTTATTGAACTGACAGCAACCAGCCATTCAAACATTAGTCACTTTTACATTAATGCATGGCTTAATTTTGACAACTATGACATCAGCAAAGACAGTGGTACAGATGTGAGATGCGACATCCAAGTACTCATAGTCTCATTTTCTTACAAGAAACATCCCCAAGACAGTTTACACAAATAGGCAGCGGATTGTCATAGCTGACAAATTACTTTTATACATTTAAATTTTTACCAAACTATTGCAACTGTAGTTTTTGTTATCAAGTCAAGAAAAATGTGATTTTTCCCTTCACCAGAGGACACCAGAGGACACCATAGCCACCATCGCTTTAGTATTTTATCAAATTAGCCTCACAAACAAGATGATTGTAATGCTTTTATTGCAGTTTTCTCTCATTTAGCTCAGATAATGGAAAAAAGATAACTTTTTTCTCTCTCTCATCACATTTTATAGTCATTGCAGATATCAGATTTATTTATTTGCCCTCTCCTACTGTGATTTATTAAAAAGTCATTTTTATTTCTACCTTATATATATTTTTTATTTTTCTATACTTTTTACTTTTTAACTCCAGTGTTGTCTCGGTGCGAGCCCTCTGCTTTGGAGGTGCTGTTGACTCCGGTTGCCATGGCGATGGCCCAAGGTCCACTCATCCCTGGGTTGTGATGGGGTCCATACATCCACCCAACAG
>JAOWBL010000014.1:2443435-2457658 GCA_028564865.1 Zenarchopterus dispar | reverse complement strand
GTAAAAGTATGCACTTGCTCTCCAAGTTGTAACTATCCTTACATGCACCATCTTGCTTAAAGAAATCTCAAGTCTTGACAAGTAGATGGAATTTTATTTCTGAGATTGGTGGTCTTAGTTAATAGTTATGTTTTTAATGTTGTAGTAACTGATGCTAACTGAATTTAACCTATTCACAAGAATTATTTTCATGTTGCCAAATTATGTAAAATCCCCAGCATGGCACTTGCTTTTCTAAACAGTTCATTTTCTCTTTTTTTTCTCCTTTCTCAAATGGAGGACTTTGCTTTTTGGGAAAAGCTTGCTGGTCATCAGTCTTTACTGCAGTTCATTTATCATCAATTCGTTTAAATTTGTTACTGAAGACATGATGACTATGAGACGCCACATTCTTTTATGAACATCCATATTAAGTAAGTAAATCAGTTTCATTAAATGGAGTATTTCAAATGATCCTCGTGGATTTCTCAGTCACTCGGGAACTCTGTAAAAGTGACTAAATTATAAGTACTCAAGTCTTTAAGCTGCTTCACTAACAAAGACTCCAACTTCTAAAAAACTTGTAGATGATAAAGCGCATTAAGTCAGGAGTCAAGGCTCCACTTCTGACTATTTCTTTCACAGCAAAACCTTTAGGCTCGAGTGTGTTTTTGACGGAAATAAATGCTACATCAATATTAGGCATTGTGTTAACGTCAGTAAACCTATCTATACGGCATATTGTAAAAACACAAGTAATTCTGGCAAATTGTGAAAGCACTCTACAAAGAAGTGAGTCAGAGCAGTTATGTCCGGTCAAAGTATGCCAACATTTCAGAATAAAAGTAGTTCAGAATAAATTATATATATATATATTTCCAATTATACTTTTTTAAAGTAATTCAAAGACTGTTTTTCTCAAAAACTTGGCCTAGATGAGCGTGAAGAGTTCATTGAAGTGATTATTTGATACAATCTGTGGCAGTTATTTATTGCTGGCATTAGTTGAAATCTGAATCTGCGCTCCACTGAAACA
This sequence comes from Zenarchopterus dispar, assembly GCA_028564865.1. NCBI lineage: Eukaryota > Metazoa > Chordata > Actinopteri > Beloniformes > Zenarchopteridae > Zenarchopterus > Zenarchopterus dispar. Next base: position 2,456,643 of record JAOWBL010000014.1, on the reverse strand, counting down.
AATTGAATCGACTGCATTACACTATATTGAATTGAAGTGGAATATAATTCAGCTGGATTACATTGTCCTTTACTGGACTGTATTGAATTTGTTTTGTGTATAAAGTGCTTTTAGATTACCTTTGTTTTCAATTAGTGCTATAAAAGTAAATTTAGTTTGATAAAAATCAATACCTATAAATGCAATAGGCTGTTAAACTGGATACTAAAGTCTGTCAATCACTCTGTAAAGTTTTGTATGCAAAGCTTTACCTGGGACGGACTGACAATCTGTCCAGGGTGTCCTCCTGTCATTTGCCTGTGGATGTAGGACAGGCTCTAGCAGATCCCTGTGACCTTGAATGCAAATCAGCAGGTATAGACAATGGATGCACGGATGGATATAAAGTTTTTAATGAAAAAAGAAGTTATCAAAAAGCAAAGAGAGTGTGTGAAAGTGATTCAGTTTCTCGATTATTTTGGTCTTCTTTTTCTTCTCGAGTTCGATCATTTGGATTTAACCTTACTACTGCAATACATATCCTCCCAGACAACAGCATAGCATAGTTTGATTTTCCTAACTCCCCTAAGCGCAACAATTATTTTATTGTGAAAAGATAGTGACCGACACACCGGAAGATGAACTAAGATCCTTTATATGAAGCAAGAGAACTAGATGCTCCTTTCTAAACGATGGCAAACCATCGGATGGTTTCGTCTTGTGTTTTTGCGGAAGTGATGATGTTTTCCCAACGAGCTACATTATGTAAATTGCATTGCTCAATCATGTACGCCTATCCAAGTGTCATGTGGCATCAAGAGTGGACCATAAACAGTCAGGATGATGTGTAACATTGTTGTGCTCTATTGATTTTTTTCCCCATTTCCTTCTTTGGGTGGTGCAATAGTTAAGACATTATTTCCCATAACTAAAGATCATGTTTGTGCAAAGCCATATGACAGAAGTCTGTCCATTAAACAGACACACAAAATGTTGTTTATGCTGAGTTATAGTTGATGTCTCGGTTTTAGACAACTGCTCACAGACTATGAAAGAAATATATAATATATAACCACTTTAGAGCTAAAGTCAATCTCTTCCCCTTTTGACTACTCGGCTAAACATGTTTTCCTTTCCACTTTCGATCGTTTCGCTGAAAGGGAGATCTTTATTAGGCCATCATATTAAAATGAAGTGCCATGATACTAATGAGTTACTTCTGTGTTACCCTGGTTAACCATTTACATTTTTTTTTTATTTTACTGACTCTATCCTCCGTGTCCTCTCTTTAGTCTTCAAGGGATGCATTTCACAGCTGCCTACGCCCGTGCATAGGATGAACTAAATGTTGATTACGCAATAATCTATTGGGGCAAACACAGTTGCGCTCTTTACTAATATTGATATCAAAGAACTGCGGCAGCGCTGCGAAGACTCGATCGCCACATTTGCTGTGATCTTCAGCAGACAAATGTATGTACAGAATATTTTCCTAACATTCCTGCCTTTCGGGTAAGCAAGCATGCGCAGGAGACGCTCGGCTTTGGCCTTATTTGGATATGGTAATGAGTGGTACCATGCGGCCAATGATAAGCGAGTGTGCGTGCACGTGACGCTGCGAGACCGCTTAGGAGGCGGTGTCAAGCGCGGAGCTTAGATCAAAACCAGCAGAGAAAGCGGAGCGCATTCAGTGTAGGGAGAAGCAGGGACTCACTATAAGGGGAACTTTGTTACTATGAAACTTAGGAATATTTTCAAAATATTGTAAAAATTATCAAAGTCCCTCGTGAATCAACAACGTGCCCCAAGGGTTTAAGATTTTTAGTTTAGTTTGCCCGGAATGGGCTTCTACACTCACTATTCTTACACTTTTTTTGAAAGAATGTGTGAGACAGGCAGTTAGCCAGCTAGCTAGGTTACTAGCTGAGAGGTGAGACAGGCGGCAGCAGAACAAAAGATTTTTTTTTTGCGTTTTGACCGGTTGTACTGACACCAAGTCCATGCAGAACGTGTCATTGCCATCACAATGCCCGTCTTACTTTTTCTGATAGACACGTCCGCTTCAATGAACCAGCGCACCCATCTGGGCACTACCTATCTGGACATAGCAAAAGGCGCTGTTGAGACTTTTATGAAGGTACTGTAACCACGGGACACATTAATAATTGTGAGATCCCGAGCGGAATCGCAGCTCATATCTTCATTGTACTGTTGCAGCCTCGCCTGTCAAAGCGTAAACAATTCTCTACTATCTTCACAGCTCAGAGGGAGAGATCCGGCGAGCCGAGGGGACCGGTATATGTTGGTAAATTTTGAAGACGTTCCGTTCGGGATAAAGGTAGAGTTTTTGCTTTCGGGTCATGTCCGGCTTTATGTTGCGCAGATTGACTGTCCTTCCCATCGCTCCACCACGTTGTGATCACTACATCAATTGTGTAGAGAAAATCTTCAGGAGGAGCTTTCATACCCTTTTAAAACATGGCCGACATTTTGTTTCAATGTGAGCAGCAAGGAACTCTGGGTGTTATTTATACAGCGAGGTGATATGTGGGGGAGAGAAGGGGGAGGAGGAGGAAGAAGGGGCACAGTAGCCTACTTTACTTGTTTAGAGCAAATTACCACTTTTGTGACGGCACACTTTGCGACTTTGCAATTCATGATGTCAAGTCGGTTGCACAAGAGCGACAGAAACGGATCAAGGTCTGCTCTCCAGCGCTTTAAACTATTGGTCCTGGCAGTTAAAGGAAGCGACCTATTTTTTTTATATAGTATTTAATTAGTTCGGGCTTGTAAAATATTGCAACTATTTTTAATCAGTCCTCCATTGTTCATAGCGTTCAGATAGTTGTCTAGTTGTATGCATTTTATTAACCAAACTCTTGTTTTTGTTTTGTTTATAAAGGCTGGATGGAAAGAGAGTCATGCCACTTTCATGACAGAGTTGAGGAACCTCCAAGCAACTGGACTCACAACTATTGGCCAGTCCTTGAGGACAGCTTTTGATTTACTCAATCTCAATAGATTAGTGACTGGGATAGACAACTATGGACAGGTATGTAGCACTGAAGAGGCAGAAAGGAAATCAGGGTTGTATAAAGTGCTACATGCACTGATGAATCTCACTCACCCACCTGTCATTCCCCTCACCCTCTCCCCAGTTTTACAAGCATAAATCACCTGTATACTGTGAACCCATACATCTCCACTCATATGACACAAACATGAACAAAGTAACACAAAGAAGAAAAGGAACAGCTTGGTCATTACAGATCTAAAACTGTCATTGATTTCACCATTGATCAGGTGATTGTATTCTCTAATCGCCAACAGACTTGTTGTAAAATATTTATTTCTTTTGAGATTGGAAATGGAGTTTGGTTGGAGGGTTGGGAAAAGGGGTACCATTAGGGAGTTAGTGAAAAGCGCCGAAAACTAAGGTCATTTTCACGCCTTATAAGTTTGAGATTTAGCAGGTCCAAGTTTGGTTTCACACTTCACAGTCAGATGAACCAAACGTTTGAAAAACACAATCCCCTCTTCACCTGTGGTGTTGCTGCATCAAAAATTACTGAAGGAGAAGATGTATTGCTCATAAGAGGACAACTTTTCCACAATTCTCTGCTTCCTGCATTTGGCTCATTGAGACCTGCGAGTTCGAGTTTGATTGCGTATGCATACTTCCCCAAACTAACCGGACTTTCCAAGCAAACAAACTAGAATTGTAAATTAAACCAGGTTAGTGTGAATGCACTCTAAATTTAGCCTTCAGTCTATGATAACACCTTAACATCAACTTTTTGAATACATTTGTGTTTTGTTATTTCGAAATGGTAAGAGAGTGCTATTTTAACTTTATGGTATACAATATATCGATGTTCAGGTGAACTGTATTTTATCATCTTAGAGGCATTTTGAAGTTTTACTCCTTCCTCATTTATTTAAATATATATTTATATATATATGATCTCAATGAGGATGAACATTAGGTGAACTTCATATTTAAATTACTTTTTTATTGTTTTTACACATTTCAAAATCACTATTCAGCTGAATAAATTCTCCATAAAGCCTGAACATATTTAAAATTATTTTAAACAATGTAGTATACACTTTATGACTATTTAATCATATTATAGTAGTTTCAAACAAATGCATTTCACAAGCTGATAAGCCAGAGTACTTTACAAATGTTATTGTCATGACTTTAGCCAGTGATTTTTCTGGCTCTATTTGGCTTCATAAACACATTCTCAAGCTTTTTTATTTTTTTTATTTTATTTTTTATTGTTTAAAGATGTTTCTGTAGGAATTTGCAACATCTCACCGATACGGTGAAGTTCACTTTCTGGTTTGTTTGTTCTCTTTCTGTCTCAGAGATCAGTTTCACAAGACTGTATTTGAATGATCCAAATATTATAACAATTAGATCATAAATTGTAATCATATTCATAGGAAAGCTTTTCGGTTAGAGCAGGGGGCGGGGGAAGAGTGTGCCTTAAACAGGAAATTACAGATGTTTTCACAGTTGCTTTTCACTCTTCAGTTTGAAACAAGCATCATCCAAACGGCAGTTGGCCTGGTCCATAGTTTTCAGCATACGCTTATGTTAATTTCATTCCACATATTCATTGAGCCAACAAAGTCTGGAAGTAATTCAGTGTTACGGGTCAGATTCCAGTGAGCGTTGTTGAGTGACATCACTAGTTTAAGTTCAGTTGTTGTCTCTCAAAATAAAGAAAGCAGTGTAAGGGGATAATAATAAATTGAGAAAATGTGTTTACAGTTTTAGACTGCTACTCTTCTGTCCACTAGTGACTGATGTACAACAGATGTCAAAGTCTCCTTTCATTACACTGTTTACTATGCAGAGTTAAACAAAATGACCAGACCTTCTGATTTGATATGACCCCATCAGAAAAACAGAAATCAGCTGGGAGGTGTTAAAATTGAGGTTCAGTTTTCATTTACTCGAGGAACAGAGAAGCCATTATGAAGCCATGTTGGTCAATAAGTCAAGTTCATAGTAACTTTGATAAATCTGCACATTTGGTGTTGATTCAGAATTTGGACTTCTTATCCTTTTGAGAGGTAAGTGCTAAAGATTAATATTAAACCATTTCCCTTATAATAAATGAAAGATTCCCAGCGCTTAATGTAATGCGTACATACACCATGCAGAATGCATGCAAGGCTGTGTCTGAGTTTGAATGTCAAATACCAGCAAGGCCGTCAGACTGCCTGGTCTGATACTGACACGCATGCCGGTGAGCACAAACAGCAGAGCCAAGGTCAGGGTTAGTGTGGTTTGCACCAGTGACCTCTAATAACAGGTTGACCTGACAATAATTATAATTTAATTACAAGTTCTTTACCTTCTCCCTTTTCACCACTGGAGGAGGTCATTTTCTGAACACACAGCAAAGCCGTATTGTAATTACTAGTAACTAGAGTGTCTATTCCGTGCTTCAGAAAGGAAGGGAGTATTCATTGTTGAAACTGTAATTGTCTTGTTTGCTGTGAATACATTTTTTATAACTAAGCTATCTATTAATATTTAAATATTCAAAACTGAAGTTAATTGAATAATTTTCCCATTAATGAAATTAGTGGCTGCAGACTGACTTCTTCAGACTTTATCTGTCCAACATCCACCAATATTCAGTTTTGAATTATTGAACTGGACCAGCAAATTATTTAAAAACTTGCTTGTTGTTTAATATTCACTAATTTTACTTGACAGATCAGTCTGAACCAAAACAAGTGTGTTGTTGTTTTTTTTAAAAAGAGCCTAACAGTTGCCAAAAAACATGAAACCAGACTCATCAAACTAATGGAGACACAGAATCCTGCATAGGATGGATATGTTACTGATAAACCCAGTATCTTCTGAACTTGAACAAGTCGATTGTTTCAGGTTCAGCAGCATTTTTAAGGTTAAAGTTTTTCAAATAAATCTTTTTTTAGCAGACAAAACCAGCAAGTTGCATTAGTGCTCTGGCTACACTGTTTTTGAAGCTTTATGTCCTGTAACAGCTATAAATCAAAGTTTGAAGTAATGCACCAGCTTGTAATGGTGTATAAAACTATGTATAAAGTACCTTGTATGAAAATCCAAAATCTTTTTCCATTTCAGTTTAATAAGTTTACAAGTCTGCTAGGATTCTTTTCTTCGTTCTTTTGTTTCCAGGTCCTCTGTGTAAATGTCCAGTGTCTAGAGAGAGAGAGTGAGATGGGGGTGGGGGACCGTGGGGGAGTTAATATTACCCTGGAGTGACTGTATCTTCTGTAACAAAGAGCCCTCTAGGTTGCCAGGCATCTGAGATGACTGTCCCCTGGGACTTGAAGAGGGGGATATAGCTATAGAGGGAGGCAGCCAGCATGTAATCCTCATCAGTTTTTATAAGACTGCAGTGAAGTGGCAGGAAAGCATAAATGTAAGGAAATGTTATGAATACACATTTGCTTCTGGACTGTTATTCATCAGGGGTGATAAATGCAGATTTTGTGGATCTCCAGTATTGTAGCAGTTAAGATGTCTTGCTGTCTTGATGCAAAGACCACGGCCCACGTGATCAAGAGCGCGATCAAGTGTCCTTTCAGTTATTACAAATTTGTCATGTTGATTAACTAGTAAATCACTTGTTCTTTAAACTCATAAAAAAATGTCCTGTGACGTTTCCTAAAGCGAAAGAAGATGCCACCAGACAACTTGTTTTATCTGTGAAATGATACTAAAAGTAAGCTTTTCATTTTCTCACTTGAAAATGAAAAGCAAGACAAAGTATGTTAGGCTCCTGTTCTGTTTTTGATTAAGCCTCATGAGCAAAGCATAAATTTATAACGGGAGTAAAAGAGCTAAGAGGGCAGACATGACGTGGTTGAAATCAGCTCATCTTGAGAGTTACTCTGATCACCAGCTCATCGGAATGGCAGAAAAGTTCTGTTTTTATGAAAGGATTTTGAAGAAGTAGGGGGAAAAGGCCAGGTCGTCATGGATACCTACAGTTGAGCAGATTTCAGTTGTATGCTGTTGTTTACTTTGGGCTGTGTGTGTTGCTGGACAGATCCATCATTCAACAGAAAACACAGCCCGCAGGTAGAGTCCAAACAGAGTGGGTCCGCTTCCATTAATACTCACACTGTTGTCAGAACAGGGTGGCCTTTATGAAGTCTCTGTGAGTCTGCAGTGAGCTCTAGCGAGCGGGCTGTTTGCTGACAGAAGTTGTCAGGCTGCATTGAGATTTTATGCTGTTAACTCACCAAGTCGCTCCGTGGTCTCTGTGGAGATCCTGCAAGGTTGATGCATAGGAATAAATGCAGTCCTACGCCACTTTCATTATATCAGTGTGGAGTGCCAATATCAGGAAATGTTCAGGAGTTTTTTTCAGATAAGGGCTTTCATACATATCCTCACTTAAGGTATTAATACCAGTGTGGAGGATGGCATTGAGAGAAGTGAGTATTAACAAATAAAATATCTCTCAGAAGAATAGATGCGGGCATTATACTCATCGCAAAGTTTCTATTTATTAGTCCTCTGAGATTCTGTTTCACACACCCACTCAAATAAATCCTTAGTATGTTATCTCTATACGGATACATCATCTGTGTTTATGGCTCAAATGCCAAAGTCCCAGAAATACACACACTAAATACCAATATTAATTTTGCCCCTGATTTTTTTTTTTTTTTTTTAGAGCTGTATTCTTGGACTTCTCAGTCACATTTTTAAAGATACTTGTTCATTTAATATCTCTGTCACTTTGACAAATCGGTCCATTTTTAGTACAAGTTTTATTTTGTGATAGTTCACTTTGTTTTTTTGCATCCCATTAGGCAACATCAGTTACACTTTGTTTTTGTGAAACTGATCATGAATGTCTGTTTGGTCTTTGCAGGGAAGGAACCCTTTTTTCCTTGAACCCGCCATCATTATCGCAATCACCGATGGCAACAAGCTGACCAGCAGTGGTGGAGTCCAAGATGAGGTAAGCCCACATCTCCAGTCGTGGTTTCTGCATATAAAATATCAGTGTAGCCTGTTTTGTGAAGTCATATGTGTCTTACATATTCAGAGAGTCAACCCCACCTGTCAATGCATGACTTATTTATCTAATTTACAAAAAAAAAAGTCTTATGAGACCCAAGTCTTTGAATGAAAAGTAAATATAGAGCAGATATAGCTGTAGGCTTTTCTTGTGAGAAACGAGCTGGTTCTATAACTGTGAGCTCGAAGTCAGAAATGTTTCTTAGGGTTCTTTCAGAGTAGGTTATTTGAAGGTGCTGAATTGTCTGATGCATCGGTGGCAAATCGGGAGGTGGTCGGCACTAGATTGTCATGTGTGAACTACTCTAAAACACTTGCTGACATGTTGTGGAGCCAGTGCTGATGGCTGACTGATAATAAATAAGTTAAATAGCTCAAGCTGTCAGGGGTATCCCTGCTAGAGCTACAGCCAGTAAGAGCACAAAGCACCGGGAGAGGCTAACATGAGGAAAGGGACCCTGAAGGGAAATCCGTGAAACACGGGGAGACATGCAGAATAGCCCTACCGCCATCCAACAGGCAGCTACTTCTTTAACTGAAAGATATTTTACTCACCGTCAACGAAAAGAATCTCTTCTATCTGCTGCACTAATCCATTCTCTACCCATATTTTTTTTTGTCTTTTCATAACTCGAACAGCTTGGTACATTGGTTTCTTTCCTTGGACCATTATAAAAAAAAAAAAAAGGAACAAAATCCACACTATTTTGTGCCTCATTTTACGGATCTGATTTGTTGATAAAATGTGAGCAACGGACTCACTGTCACATTGTGTTCCTCTGCTGATGATCAGTCATATAATGTGAACAGGGAAATGACTTTAAGACTCCGACTTATAATGCCAGTAGTCATGTAATCTGAACACACCAGCAATCAGCCATCCCTGAAAATTCATTTAGTCTCAGACCAGTTGTACATGTTGCAATCCATCCAGGTGGCGACAGTTAAATGTCAAATTTAGATATCAAAACAACCGTGTACAAATCGGTGGTTGTTGCAGGTTTGTTTATCTATTATAAAGGAGCATTTTCTTATGGATGAGTGATGATTGAGTTTGTGTAAATTCACACTATAGTAGTACAGTTTCTTTGTCAAACCTGCACGCTATCAGAAGTTTATCGTTAATGAATACTTTTATCAGTTCAGCTGTAAATTGCCAGAAATCCATGAACAAAATGTAGATGATCGTAGCCCTTTTCAACGTATGAATTCTTTGATCTTAAAATGTTTGAACGTAGAATTAAAATATCATCTTTGTAAAAAAAAATCTTTAAACTGTGATGCATAGTAGAAAATCAACATTTAATGTTGTTTAAGAAGCAGAAATCTTCATTAAATATATAAACCTTGTAAATGAAAATACTCAAGCTTAAATGTCTTGTGAATGATTTTCATTCAAGACTTCAGCATTTTTATTATTTTTTTAAACAGAACAGCCACACCTGTTTAAAGCTTCGGTGATTCCAGGCTTGTGAACGTCACACACAAGTTTGCATAGGGAAGTGTGGCTTTAAAGGCAGCTCCTTTGAGAATAACGTTATGAGAAGTCTGAAAATCAAATGCACAAGAGAATCGAGTCTTTATTTTAGAGCGTTATAATGAAGTGAAGCCTGTTGTTGTGAAGGTTTAATGCTTTCTCAATTACACACCTTTTGATCTGGAGATCAGTAAACCCAACAGTAGATGGACAGTAAAAACACAATCATCTTTGAGCATACAGACCACTTTATATTATTTTAGCAATATTTTAAAATCTTACAGTTTAATGATTTGGTTCTCTCCTCTTTTCCTCTCAAGCTCCATCTGCCTTTGACCACCCCACTGCCAGGTAGCGAACTGACCAAGGAGCCCTTCCGCTGGGACCAGCGTCTGTTCGCACTGGTGCTCCGTATCCCTGGCAACTCTTCAGTGGAGCCAGAACCCCTCGGTGGTGTCCCATCTGATGATTCTCCAATCACACCCATGTGTGAGGTCACTGGAGGTCAGTGAACAGAGTCTGTTTTTAATTCCTGTGTAATACCTTTGTATAAATGCTTAGGACAGGGGTGGACAATTCCAGCCCTCGAGGGCCAGTGTCCAGCATGTTTTAGATGTTTCCCTGCTTCAGCACACCTGATTCAAATGAATGTATCATCAGCAGGTTGTCATAAAGGTCTGCACAAGTCTGTTAATGACACAGTCATTTTCATCACGGTGTGTTGAAGCGTGGAAACATCTAAAACATCCAGGACAGCGGCCCTCGAGGACCGGAATCACCCAGCCCTGGTTTAGTGTGTCACTCCACCAAGTTTACACACTGTAGGAATGGGGAAAAAATGTTGAAGGTGATGAGAAGATCCCATGAAAGATGCCGAAGTGCATTTAGAAGGCTGGAGTCTTGTGGTTTTGACGCTTCACAAATGGCCTCTGTGTGTGCTTTCTCACATCTCTTATAGACTTGACGGAGGCACGATAATAAGTCAGTTCATCGCCCTTTTAAAAAGTGATAGACTTGTAATTTTACTTGCTGATTAATCTGGCCCGTTAAATGCTACATGCAGTGACAATTTCATGGTTTTGGCAGTAATTTATCTTATTTGGTCAACTTGTCTTGAGAAGAAGCAGCCTTGTTGCGGGTGATATTATTTTATTTAAGCTCTTTATGTCGCTTTTTTTTTTATTTGTGGGTGCTGATTGAGTTGACATATTTTTATAATAAGTGTATGCGTACTGGCCTTTGACAAGCCATGTTGGCTCTCATGCAGAACTAAGGATTCGTCAAAGTTCCTCAACTGACCACTAGAGGGTGGCTGCAAAAGCGAGTCTATCTCCACTGACTCCCATGTTCAAGTGTCCAAATTTAGAGCAGAAATAAACATATTTACAGCCTGGTTCAAAAATCCATTTTGGCCTCAATAGTTTGATTTCATGCATGAAAACTCTGAGGGGGAGGATTTTTTTGTACACTGCCAGAAACTTGCTTTCACTAGACTGTGTCAAAGATTTAGTCCACCCTTGTTTGATCTTTTTCTCAGACATTTTCTTGTTTCCTCTGCCATGATTGCTGCTTTCAGTCTCTTCGTCACCTCAGCCATGGTGTCCACTGTAGCCCCGTGAGCTCCATTGATGTTGCTGTGTTACATTGTGCCATAAAGTGATACTCAGTTTTTGCCAAAGACTATTGAGATGGGAGTCCACAGATATTCTGGCTGGTTTTTGCTGATGGCAGGGAGGAGAGACCGCAAGAACTAGATGACTCTTCCTAAAAGTAATCAAGCTGATACTTTAAAAAAAAAAAAAAAATGTTATGCTCAGATTATTTGTTGCTGAATGTCATTTTTACTTACATGGGAAAATATCAGACATATTCCTCTAAAGAGTAAGAAAGCTCAACTGTGCAGCCAAGCCTGGTGTTACATGCTGGGACAGGCCTCGTGAATTTATAACATCAGATCAAAAAAGTGGTTTATTAAACACATTCCATAGTAGAGCACATGCATCATCTGTTGGTACAAGTTGGGGGTGTCAACATCCACTGCCAGTCACCGCCAAAGGTGAGTGGAGCAATTTCCGAATGTGAGCGTGAAGGTACACCCATCCCTTTACAAGAGATAGAAGAACGTGGTGTCTCTGTTTATCACACATTTACTTTAATATGTTTTATGTCAGCAACAACTGACACAAGAAACAGCAGCAACTTTTTGCAGCTATATATTTTGAAAAATTGTCAGTTGCTCATTTGCATTTCTATTTTTCTTATTTTTTCACCTGATTGGATGTGCTTGCACGTGCGCTACTTGTATTGGGTAATGACACAAAGGAAGAGTAATGAATCTGTTTTTTTGGGAAATAATATGGAGGAAAAGCTTGTGTCTGCAGCTGTTTTCCTCTTCAGTGAGGGACAGCCCTGAGCGTTGTCTCAACAACCAGTGTTGTGTTTACAGGTTTGCCTGTGGGACCCAAACCAAGTAAAAATACCTAGTGCTCCTACAGTATTTTAAGCACTGAGCGACTGCTGGGGCTGTTGTCAAGGGGTTAAGGGCTTTGTTAAAGTATTCCCGAGCAGCAACGGTTGATTAAGGTTAGAAAGATTTTGCCATCTGGCTCCGAATCGGGATGGTATTTCTCCTGCTTTTTCTTTATTATCAAGAGACTTCCTGGCCAGTGATTTTGATGTATAATCCCCCTCTGCTGCCGAATGAGCTCTGCAGTCAGTTTTGAAAAACGTGCACTCATTGAAATAAACATCATCTCCTCCTTTCTCCTGTTGCTCACTGCCTCTGGCAGCTGGGAAGAAGAACACACCAGAGCGATGCTGATGGCACGTTAAGATTAGCACATGCCACAGGCACATGCACACACAGAGAGAGCGGAGCGGAGCACACCTAAGCTCTGCGTCGCAGTCATGGTGCTGAATACAGAACATGACACAGCTCCATTGTCAGTGACGGTCTACAGTACATGCTGCCTTTCTCATTACTGCTGATGGCAGTCCTGACGCAAAGCCACAGCCTTTTGAAACGCTGTGTGTGAATGGGTGCATGTCGGGGTCACTGGAGGTGAAGTCAGAGGCACTTTTTGGTTTAAAAGCTAAATTCGATTCATCTGTTGCAGCACTGGTAGACTGTTTTTGTAGAATTTTCTCGTGATTGATGCTGTGACAAATGTGTAACAGATCTAGAGTTTGAGTACCACTTACATGTTGTCACTTATTGTCACACAAATACACATTTACATGTCACATACACAGTTTTAGAAAACCATAGTCTACACTTTACTAGAATGCAACATTTATACATGTGTGTACATAAATCAACAGATCGGTCAACTGAAAATATCCTCTTTTATTACAAAAGTGAGGATATGAAAACACTTTTTTTCAAAACTGAAATTTCATTGCTTGTAGCGTTAATCACCGAGCTTAGTTAATTTGAAAGATATTTATAACTTTTGTTACTAGACACTGTGCTTACCAACTGAATAATACTTTTAAAAGTACCTCTTCTGGGTCATCGCTTACAGTTTTCTGCGGCTCATTTCCTGTGTGATTCTAGCATCTGCAGAAGGAGATAAATAGGGCTAAAAAGAGAGCAAATATTGGATTTGCATTAATCCTTTGGGCACCAACACAACTCAAAATGAATTGTATTCCTCCAGGTTTATATCCCACAGGTTATCTAAATGGGCAGCTTTTTTCCAGCAT
>JAOWBL010000014.1:2406922-2443335 GCA_028564865.1 Zenarchopterus dispar | reverse complement strand
ACACAACTCAAAATGAATTGTATTCCTCCAGGTTTATATCCCACAGGTTATCTAAATGGGCAGCTTTTTTCCAGCATGTTTGGCCGACAGAAGACGAACGGAAGGCAAAAATGTGGTGTTCTCAGTTCCTTTCTGCTTCGGCCAGCTGTTCAAAAAAGTTTTCACTGTAGTAACGATAAACACAGTTGAAAGAATTGACATTTAACTACTGCATAAATACGGCATTTCTCACTAATTTTAATCATTGTTGAGCCTTTTCACATTCAGAAAACTCAGTCCGTTTGTGTCTGTGTTGCAGGACGTTCCTACAGCGTGTTCTCCCAGCGCATGTTGAACCAGTGTCTTGAGTCCCTGGTGCAGAAAATCCAAAGTGGAGTGGTGATAAACTTTGAGAAAACAGGGCCTGACCCTCCTCCGCTAGAAGGTAACAGACACTTCCTTTGTGGTTCAGCAGAATTTATTTATGATTACTGGAAAGACCTTCTTGACATCTGCTGCAGTGCATTTATTTGATAAGACCAGACTCCCACTCATTTTTCTTGAATCCTCTCTGAGCTTAGCATTACTCCGGTTCATAAAACACTTGCGCATGTCATTGTGTTAACCTCCCACCTTCATATTTAACTACAGACACGTGTATGAAAACATTTTGTTGGGCCCTTTTCAGTCAACCTCTTCTGTATATTCCTGCACAGATGCTCCAGCTGAGACACTGAAGTCTGGGCTGCAGCCTTGGCATTGCTGCCACAAGCTGATCTATGTACGGCCCAACCCAAAAACTGGTGTTCCTATCGGTCACTGGCCCATCCCTGAAGCCTTCTGGCCAGATCAGAACTCCCCAACACTGGTAAGAAACTTGTTGGTACATTTATGTGATTTTTTTTTTTTTTTTTTAAATATAATGGGACTGACAGAATAATTGAAAGAATGTCCAACACATTACAGCGATCTGTATCTATTTCCAAATGATAGAGGCAGGTCTTTGTGTCTCAGTATATGTCACTCAGTATACTTCCCACTGAAGGAGGCGTTCAGAGTTTCAGGATACTATGATGTCACAGAGTCAGGTCTGATTAGAATTATCCAGCTTCCACATCTTTATCTCTGTCTAGCTTCATATCTTGCTGCATTTGATGCACTCCTGAAGTAGGTGGTGCGGGTTTGTAGGTGAAGTAGGTGGTGCGGAGGGGTGGAGTAATGTTGGAATTCTGACTGCACCTTCTCAAACAAGATGCTATCAACAGAGCTGGAAAGATGTGGTTAAAAAAAAAAGAAAATGCTCCTCCGTGCTGCTTCTCTGTGGTATTTTATTTATTTCAATTTAGAAAACGGGGCTTAATACATCTCCTTTAACAACTAGAACAAGGAAATAGAAAGTAACATAATATTTCTTTGTTTACGTGGACACAACGTAGATAGTTACTACTGTAATAAATGTAGCAAAATGGGAAGCTGTGAGGATAATAAAACTCTTAAATTAGTCCAGTGTACTGCTTAGCACTATACTATACTCAAATTTAAAGGTTTTGTTATTTCTAACAACTGATATATCATTTGTAAATACAAATAATAAAAAGGACTTGGCAAAAAAAAAAAAAATTGGTAAATTGTGTGGAAGATTTTCAAGAATTAATTCAGTGAATGAGAGCAAAGTTGACAGTGTGCAGTGTTATTCACGTGCTGTAACATTTACTATAATAACATGCACCTCTTCACCTTCACACGCCCAGCCCCCCCGCTCGGCCCACCCCCATGTACGTTTCTCATGCGTGGACGCCGAACCCATGGTGATAGACAAGGTTCCCTTCGACAAGTACGAGCTGGAGCCTTCGCCACTCACGCAGTACATTTTGGAGAGGAAATCCCCGCACACCTGCTGGCAGGTACATCACAAACACAACACAAAAATACACCTGGTAACAAGGGCTGCAAACACTGAAGCAGAAATGGAGGCATTTTGAGTTTGTAAGCTAAGAAGCGTCACAGGAATTAAATAACTATGCTGTTAGATCCTCCAGCATATCGATACAAAACCTAAGTTTTTATTTTAAACTGACCCATAGCATCGTTGATCTGCTAGTACAGCATGTTAAATGCTGCATGATGAGTGTTAGATTTAAAGGTTCATGATTATTGGAAACTAAATCTAGATTTTGACCAAACGTAGCTGTTAAGGAGCTAAACAGAAGTTCCTTCAGACAGTAGTTGTCCATGTTTCAGCTGAATGTCTCCTGAGATCGGAGATATGATCAAAACACATCTGTCCCTGATAAAAGCATGTCAAAATAATAACCCAAATCAATGTTAACGAAGACTAAAACCCTTTGATTTTGATTTTGACGAAACTTTACCCAACTTTTGTTTGTTGTTGTTCAAAAGAACCAAAAATGTGCAAAGATGTCTCTTTGTTTTTCATGTATTTTCTAACTGTTTTGTTGTGTATCTTTTCGAGGTGGGTCGTTTATACAGTTTGAGTTGCATTTACAGGTTGTTGGGATTAACAGGTGCATTAGATGACATGGAAATACCCGGCCACGCACAGCAATCCTCATAGAGGGTCCAGCTCAGCTAAACTGAATCCCTGAAGCGCCTTTCATTCCGTTTTTTATATTGTGCCCCTCCAGAACAGAGCGCTGCACCCAGATGATGTTAGGACGAAGGTGCCGTCCCTTTGTCGTGTGTTGAAATTTAAAAAAATGTTTAATTTAGGTACAGCTCTCTGTGATGATACCGTGATACTTTTAATTGCCGATCACCTGACAGATCACAAAGATAAAAGATGGGAAGCTCATTTTAGTTATGTCCCATTTTCCTGAGCTGTAGCCTGCAAAAGGACGATAAACTGTGACATAAAGAGGAAAAGCTCGGCTCTGGACAGAAATCTCCAACAACTTGGCATTAACAGGTGCATTTAAAAATGGAATACAGATCTGATTTATTTTTCTACTTTCACAGTAAAATGCTCATTGGGAGCAACCAGTTGCTGTAGCAGCTGCAACATGTCTCCTCTTTCTTATTAAAGCAAATAAAGATGGAGCTGGCAAGTAAAAGACTCAGCGTGCATTCAAGTCTGCAACTTGAAAAACTAGTTAATATCTGCTAACCTCTTCCTGGAAAGCTTTTTAGTTGCCGAGCAACTGGTGCTGGGGATTGACGTGATTCAAGCGCTTGAGTTTTTCTCTCCTGTGGTGTGCCCAAGCCACGTGGCGAGCACGGCGTGAACCGCATCCTATCTGAAAGCCCTTTGACAAAAGTTAACTGGGGTGAAGCAAAGGCTTCTCTAAAGCAGTTGTGACTATTTTCGAGTATGCTATGTATGTCCTGCTTGCAGATGGTAGTATGGATGCATGACACAGGTTGCAGATCTTTGCCCTAATGAATCATCAGCTTAATTCATTTTGATGGGTTTTTATGTGGCCGCTCACACACTGATTTTTTTTTTTCTTCAATTTCTTTCAGGTGTTTGTAAGTAACAGTGCCAAGTACAGTGACCTGGGTCAACCCTTCGGCTACCTGAAGGCCAGCACAGCTTTGAACTGCGTCAACTTGTTTGTAATGCCCTACAACTACCCCGTGCTTTTGCCACTTCTGGGTAAGAAGTGACATCCCTCCTAATTTTTACATTCTCTTTTGTGCTGCTGTGCAACATCAGTTTCTTTGAGAATTCTCACTTTTTTAGCACATCAACCCTTCTTTTTATCTTTTATTTATTCCATGTTATGTGTTTCTAGCAAATAAAATTCTGCAAGTGGATCATCGTAGTCATAAAATTCTTATTATTTATGTAACTTAATTCACTGTCAGTTGGAACAGGTTTAATGCGTTTTGTGTTAGCATAGCAGAATTTAGTGACAAGAGGTTTTCATCTATTTGCTTTAATAACAATGTCACAGATTAATGTTCTTTTGATGTGCGTCACTTTTATGTTTGCTGCAGATGACTTGATCAAAGTGCACAAGTTCAAGCCTACCATCAAATGGCGGCAGTCCTTTGAGAACTATCTGAAGACGATGCCTCCCTATTACATTGGGGTCAGTGGACTCAGCCTAACGCTTCAGCTGTTTAAATCTTGTGTTTCATAAAGATGCAGAGCTCATAAAGTAACTAAATTTATCATTCTGTTTTGCTGTTTTCCCTCTGCAGTCCTTGAGAAAAGCTCTGAGGATCATGGGAGCACCAAACCTGCTTGCTGACAACATGGAGTATGGTCTGAGCTACAGCGTGGTTTCCTACCTGAAGAAGCTCAGTCAGCAGGTGTGTCACTGTTAAGGCACCTACATAAAATAACAGAGAGTGGAAACTGTTCTAATAAATTATATTTAGTTTTTTATTTTGCAGGATACAATTTTTTGTCCTCTGTATGTTAATCTCATGAAATACATTAATCATCAGTTACCTCAACTCAGTTATATTATTAGCATTTGGCTGAGTATTATTAGTGCTTTTAATTCAGACTAGGGTGTTTAAGCGTGTTGTATTACACTATTGTCTCCATGTAGTCGTAACACCTAATTTGCTCTTTTTGTCAGACGAAAATTGAGTATGACCGTCTGATTGCATCGATTGGTAAGAAGCCACCACCAGAGCCCGGCATCAAAGTACGCTGGAGGGGTGGAGGCATCTCCCTGGCACAACGCAGGGACTTCATCCAGCAGCTGCAGAGTCTCACAGGAGAGACTCCTGTCCTACCCATGGAGCTCAACCCCAAAGAGTTTCAAGGATTCCACCTGGCACTGCTCAACAAGGTAAGGCTGGGTCCCTGTGATATATTCCTATTGTCCTGGCTTATTGTGCACTACGTCTCCCAAGATATGGCCTATATAACATTTTGAGTGTTTGAGTGCTTTGTCATTAAAAAGAGGTTTATGTGTCCATCCTCCATTGCCAAAATGAGATAATATTTCACAAAGACATTCTGGTTCATTCTCAGGGCCTGAAGCCCCAGACCTTTAGGAATCCCTATGACGTCCCCCGCAGCCATCTGCTTGACCAGCTCAGCCGAATGAGGAGAAACCTGCTCAACACCGGTGTCTGTACTCTACGAGGGCAGGACTCGGGTAAGTCATCTCAAAAACGGATTATTTAACATGTTTGTTTCTTAACAGTGGACCCCATGCAAAAAATGTGCTACGTCAACATGACTCTTGATGTCTCCTGTCCAGACCAGCTCCACAGTGTGCCAATTGCCCAGATGGGAAACTACCAAGATTTCCTCAAAGCTGCTCCCCAGCCCCTTCGAGATGCAGATCCTGAACAGCCCAAACGTTTGCATACATTCGGTAACCCGTTCAAACTGGACAAGAAGGTAGGTGTCACCGACTAATGTCAGCCCTAACCTCAATCAACGTCAGCAGTGACAACCATGAAAAATGTTGCTTGAGAATTACTTAACTAACTTGTTGACTTTGCTCGCAGGGCATGATGATCGACGAGGCGGACGAGTTTGTGACCGGTCCTCAGAACAAAGGGAAACGACCAGGAGACAGCAACAACATGCAGGGTGGAGGTCCCAAGAGACGGCGCTGCATGTCACCTCTGCTGCGACTGGGCAGAGCCTACACCCCACCAGTAACCCCTCCTGCCAGCCCACGACCGTCAACAGGTAAGACTTGAATCAAGAACAGATGCACATATCATCTTCTCAGTTTGCAGTATTACTTTCAGCAGCGCATCCTTAAAAAGGTCAGGCTCGTTTGTAACTAAATGGGTTTTCCCTAGAAAAACTGAAACTTATCACCACTATTATAAGATGTTCTGAGATGGAGCCATATAAACCTGACAACCTCATCAGGATGAGAGTATCACCCATCAAACAAGAAACTAATGATCCCTCTAATCCTCATACCCTACAGACGTGGACATGAACGACGAAGCACCAGAATCGAATCTGATCATCAACCACCTGAACCTGAACCACTACGGTTCAGACAGGGGTTCTGACCTGGAGGTGGATCATCCCTCAGGGCCCACTGACCACCAGGAAAACCACACGTCTGCAGATCCTCAGGTTCTTCGGCAAAAGGACGAGGAGCAGAACGGGCAGCCCCGGGCAGGTGAACCACCGCTGGGCAGCGAAGGAGGGGTAGAGATGGTCCTGATGGAGGACCAGTCGGGGCGCTTCCTGTCACCTACAGCGCTGAAGAAGCACATTCACACTGAGACGACAAAGGTGAACAACGAGCTGAGAGCGCTCATCACCAAGGAGATCAGAAAACCCGGCAGACGTATGTATTCAGATGTAACCCTGGGGTGGACACAACAGTCTTTAAAGCAGGGAGGGGGGTTGATGCACAATTTTTTCCCAAACTATTTTACGTTTATTAATATTAAAACACATGTGACACATCTGGAACAGTCAGCTTAAGCTTTTGTATTTATCACAGGTAGTCGTAGTGGAAGGGTTACATGCTTTCCCTTTCTGGTTTTTCTTCTTTTTTGTTTCTAAAAGCAGCTAGATAAATGTGACCAGTTTCATGCCTGCAGGCGGCATTTAGACCTGAACCAAATGTGTGTAGAGATGATGGGCTTAACACTTAAGGATGGCAGTTTACAACTTTAGGTAGACTGAAAAAATGAATTTCTAAGAGTAAAAAAAAGCCTTGTTTTAAGAAAGTTCGTCTTACTTTTTGTCTTGTGGTTAGACTGTTTTGCTAGTTTTAAGTATTCTGGTCAAAAACATGTTTCTTACTCCACTGGCAGAGGTATTTTTGCTTAATATAAAACAACTTTACTAGATTTAGAAATATTAGGCTTATTTCTAGAGGGGCTGTTTTTGCAGTGTATATGAATAATCAAGTCAAAACTGGGGGGAAACAAAGTTAAATATGATTTATCAAGAGAAATAAATGCTAACTGACACCACTATTCTAACTTTTCTTATTCAACTTAGATCGTTTTTTATTAATTCCCACCTCTATTACTGTTCCAGATTGATCCAAAAATATAGATTGGATATAAAATATTAAGATGTTCCAGTTACTTTTGTCCATGCTGCAAATACTTCCAATAATAATCCAAAATGTTTAAATAAAACTTTGCAACACTATGTTATTATGAACTGGGCTTCTGTTAACAGACTTAACATTTAAAAAAAAAAATTTAAAAAGTATTGAAGGAAAAAAAAAGTCTAACACTTTAAGCCTAGTCTTTGTTTAGCTTCATCTGATAAGTTTTTAAACCACTATCCAGTTTGAATTCAATAATAAAGTCCAACAATAATCAAGACATGAGTGTGCTGAGCTTGTAGAGATTGAATTAAAAGACCGTGGATGTCATGAACACAGCACAACAGTAACGGAGCAACTGATCCTCGTTCACTCTGCTCTTCTTTTTGCTCCAGACTACGACAAGATCTTCATCCTCCTGAAGCAGATCCAGGGCACCCTGGACACTCGGCTCATCTTCCTCCAAAACATCATCAAAGAGGCAGCCAGGTATAAAGTGTTCGGGGTTCCTCTGATGTCCCAGTATTTTGATTACGTCGCTGCTTTTCCAGTAAGCCCTAAACAGCAGCATCTGTTGCTGTGGATAAAACCCACAGCATACATCGCCCACAGATTTCGTTTAGCTGAACTGTCTGTGCCAAGTATGTATTTATTTTTTTTAGTAAAAAGAAATGTGGAATCTAAGTTATTTCATGAATTTAAAAAAAAAACCCATAATGCAAGTGCATTTAGATTTTGACGTTATTAGATTTTGTAACTAAAGTGTTTCAAGCGTTGATTTTTGCATTTGTTGTTGTTTCCTCTCTGCAAAGGTTCAAAAAGCGTGTTCTCATCGAGCAGCTGGAAAACTTTCTGGAGGAGATCCACAACAGATCCAATAACATGAACCATGTGGACACACTCTGAGACCAACCCAAACTCTGGAAACCCCTCCCCCCTCCCACCCTCTTCCCGCCTCCCTACCCACCCTCAACCAAGGCCCCTCAACGATGAGACAAGACGGCCTCCGGCTCGCCAACGTCGCCTCTTCGGTTGACTATTTATTGAATCGACATTAGCGCTGGTTGTGTTGGTTTACACACAGGAATAACTTAAAGCAGTTCTGACCCGGGATGATGCAAGTGAATTTTGCAGATATCTAAAAGAAAGACTGATGGAGCATTTATTGCTGCATGTTAAGTGTTTGACTATGCAATGAGATGCCTTTTGAAGATTTGGTTACGGCTGCTCTCAAAGCCTTTTCTTGAACATTTGCCACTACAGATAATTGATCTATTTTCTTTTCAACCAACAAATAAGATTAATTATCACTTAAATGAGAGGTGGTGTTAAAAGAAACAATCTGGAGAGGATCAGATGGCAGTCTGGATGCCACTTTTTTTTCCTTTTTTTTTTGTGATCACCAGTGCAGGAAAGGTTCAGTATGTGTATTGTTTGTTTCCTGAGAACTCAGGGTCAAAAGGATCCAGTGAAGATGCTGATCAAAGTTTCTCCTCATGCCTTTTCATTCGTCACTTTCCCCTTTATGAAAGGTCTTACTTGCGTTTTGATTTGTGGGAGGATATGTCTGTTGTCAGAATCGATTGTTAAAATTGACTTTCGACACTCCAAAAAAAAAAAAAAAGGAACCCTTCAATACTCTTAACCTTTAATGGGTATGATTTGGCTCCAGCATTGAATTTGTCAAATGTAGTCTACTTGTTAGACATGTACTTAATGTTACGTTGTAATAATTTTAAAAAATTGACAAAGTGAACCTTTTGAGTTCCCTCCTATGAGGGGGGAAAAAAAAGATCTGCAGTTTTCATTCCATTTGAATATTGTAATCTTAAAGTCAGTAAGCTCAATGCCGAGTTAAATCACCTTGAATGATGCAGCATCATTAGTGGTAAATGATGAATTACAGGGACAAAAAGCTCAGGAACTGATATAAATGCATAAATATCAGCAATAACGTTTGAGCCTCCTCCCCAAACATTTTGTCTATATTTTAGCCTGAAGTGGCTGATATGAAACGCAAACTGTCATCTGCTGAAGTGTTGAACCGAGATCGTGGATGCCAGCTTGTCCCAGCGCGCTGGTTGCTGCCAAACGACTCAACCCCACTCCCAAACTCCCCTTCTATGCCGTGAATCTCAAACCAACTTATTGTCGCACAACCTTGAATGCACTTGTGTAAATTTGAGAATTCTTATTTAATATAATTTAAAAGAAACTTTTTTTTTGGCTTGTTCATTGTTCTCAAACGTACACAAATAAGCCCACATTAAGTTCTAGAGGTCAAAAGTTGATTTCTGATTCATAAGGCAGCCCTCTTCCGCTCCCTCCCTCCTTGGACGGGGACCAAAATCTGCCATACTTGTCTTTGTTTGTGAAGAGGTCGCTACCAAAAGAGTATTTTGAATACACTGTAAAGATGTAAATAACCCTAGAGTTACTATTTAAAGAGAATGTTAAGTGCAAAATGGCCTTTTTGTAAGTATTTCCATGAATAAAGTTTCTATTTTACACTGTGAATGGCCATGTAAATAAAAGTGTTCTGTAAAGATGTGACTGTTAATGTTTTGTTTCAACATAAGAGAGCGTTTTTAAATAAGGCATTGGTAGAGGAAAGAATGAAAGAATCCAAAATGTAAAAACATAGTAAAATTTTATTTACAGTTATGTACAAAAATAATGTCCCTCTTTCTGAAATGTCCGTGGATCCTCCACAAATAAATACCGATAGTGAAATTCATTCGTATAGAAATGTGAGCGTGCGTGTGGTGTTAGGTTGAAGCTTTATGGTGCTTGATCTGCAGGGTTCGTTACTCGGCCCATAAATAAAATGGATCCTGAAATGGAGAATATAAATACATAATTTAAAAAACTAGATAATGAATCTGATCAGTGTTTTTCTGAAGTCTTGATATGATTCTGATTGTGTAGTAAATGTATGAGGTTTAATTTGTGAGTTAGTTTTACGCATGGCCACCAGGGGTCGCCAAAGCAGACCATTTTAAACGCTGCATAGAAGACGCTGGACGTTCATGATGCATGCATCTACGTTCCAGACAGTTTTTCCTTTCATTGCATTTTTCTACTAACTTGTCACTTGGAACTACAATAACAGTTACTGTAGATTTATGATCAAGTATGAAGACAAAGCTAGCAGAAAGGAAAGTTCTGATTATTTTCACCATTGCATTGAGACATTTGTTCACTTGTGTTTCTGCAAGCAGACTGAATGAAGTCTGTACTCCTTATCTTTAACAGATTGCAATATGAAACCTATTGCTGAAATTGATTAAACTTAAACTAAATCTTGATTTATAAAATCACATCAAGCTTGTTCTGCTAGACTAAAATATTGACAGTGTAAAATAAATACCTGTGTCAAACTGTCGAAGAAGAAATAAGAATGGCCGGTCCGCCTTAAAAACGGGAGCACGGGATCGTTTGAGTAGCACCATAGCTGCAAGGATTAAATAGCTATTTTTTAACAACTCTCTCCCACATGCATATCACTCAGTACTATTTTGTTACTACTGCATGTGACGTGGCTCACCGGTGGCAGCGCCCGCCTTCGTCCCATCCTCTGTAACTTCTACTCTTACTTCATGGAAGGCGTCAGACACGTAAAGACCCTCTTCTACAGCAAGAGGGGAAAAAGCGTCTTTTGTCAGCAAAGCCGCACGACAGACAGCTTGATCTGTAAGCAGTAAAATGTGATTAAATTGTGAATCTAATACAAGTCAATGCGCTGACCTGCTATTCCTCTGAAGTCAGCTGCAGCTGGGTTAAAAGCATCACTGATACCCATGGCAGGAAGCACTGACCTCAGGTTGAACTTCTTCTGCATTCTGAATCTGCAAATACCAGATATAACAGAGTTGTGCTGCATCTACAACTTGTCTCAGCAAAACCTGAAATAACAAGAATCTTCTAAGTTCTAAACCTCAGGTCCAAGTGCACGATATTCACCTGGGTAGGAAAATATCCATCTTGGTCCTGCGTAGGCCAGTATCCCAGGATGCCAGTTGGCGTGCGGTGAGCTGGGACTCCAGGGAGGACAGCGGAGTCTTCCTCTCGCTGGGCAGGACCACCTGCAGGCTCAGGGAGCGGCCCAGATATGGCAGTTCCAGCACTGTGTAGCGCTGGTCAGAGGCGGTTCTGAACTGACCTGTCAGGGGGATTGATACCTTTGTGTGAACAACTCGGGTCTTTTTAAAGCTTAGAAACTTGTAAAATGCACCTTAAATGAATAAAAGACACTTCTGCTATTCAGTGGACAGACATGATTTATTTCTGTCCATAAAGATAAAGGAGAGGCTCTTCTGTTTGTGCAGAGGCAGTGAGGGAGGCTTTGGGTTGTGTAAAGGCTTCTTTGGGTTAATTCACTTGATTGTCTGCACTTGGGAAAGCTTTTAAGAGTTTGCTGAGATTGCTTCCTCATTTCAGCACGCTCAAGTATGCATCTCCTACATTTATAAAACTAAAAAAGAAAACATGTTTTGTAACTCTGGTTTTGGTTTAGAGTCTTTAAAATCACAAGGTTTGTATAAAAATGGAGAGATTGCAGAACACCTTTACATTTATCAAACATGGTATACCAGAGACATTGGTTCTTATTTTTGATTTCATTTAATCGAAAATGAATTCTAGATGCTACGGTCAACAAGCCTGGCAGTGTGGCAGAATGAGATTTATAAATTACTCTTTCAAGAAAATGATCTTTTCATATTGTAAATTCATTTGTAAAGTAGTAAAAAAAGAATTTTCCATTGATTTACTTCCACACTTCAATCCCATTCGGGGTCCTGAGGGAAGGAGTCTGTCCCAACTGTTACTGAGGCGGGGAAGACCTCGGCTGCCATCACAGGGACAAAATTATTTAACAGTCTCGAATATGGATTATCTTTCCTGGTTAACTGTCTGACACAAGTAATTCAGGACATCTAAAATGACATGGTTTTTAGAAATTCCAGTAAATTGCTGTAATGGTTTTATGACACTCAAACAGCAGCCACAGAAAGATTAATATCAGTTATTAGCGCAGGTAGCGCTGAGCAAGTTATGAGGAGCAGAAACAATATAAACCCAACTATAGGCATCGATTCTTACCAAAGCTGACTTCTGCAACCTGATACATCATGGGAACTTTGATGACACTTCCATCAGAGAGAGTGAAGGGTAGGTTCTGGGTGTTGGTGAACATGAACTGTTTCTGCCAGACGCCTCTAAAGGTCACCGTGTTGACCAGCGCCACCTGCAGCCGGTGTCCCCACCACACAGCCTCCGCCTGGGCCTCACCTGAGCCCGACAGCTCGCCGCTGCTGCCGCCCGACTGACCGGGCCACGACTCATCTGTGAGGCAACAAGCAACAAGCATTTTAGCCCCCTTGTCTTGTATCACGAGCTCTTCCTCTCACAGGATTGGGGGATGATTACATGTGAAGTGAAAAGTAAAATGGGTGGTAATCTTTACACCGAACAGTGAGCTGTTTCATGTAAACAGTCAGAAGCTAAAACAACTGACCTATGAATGAAGACTTGGATTACTTATGGTGCATTTATTATTTTTCTAGGACTAAAATGTGATCGCACTATAATAGATGATGTATAGAGCCATCCTCATTTTGTCCCTGTTCTGGTTCTAAGTTCAAAGCTGATTTTCATCAGTTTTCATCAAATCTTCTCAAACTTTGAGTTCGCACAAAAGATCTACCTGCTGCAGACTGAACCATGCAGTAAATGTTCTTGCAGCCAAAAGCAATGAGTTAAAAGCAGCTAAAAAACATAATGGATCCATTCTCTGCAGGTCGGCCTGGACTACCGTGGCTGTGTGCTGCTCGCTCTGCGAGTGAGCGGGTCTGATTGGGTTGGCTGAAGTTGGCTCGGACCACGCTGGTGTTGGCCCATGCTGCTGCATGCTGGGTAAACTCGGTCAGGAGCTGGACACCGGTCTGGATGAATAACGTGCAGGTCTGCTGCAGCCACGTACCCTGGCTGGTGCCGCTCACGTTTCCCTGCGAGTGCAACAGGAAGTCTCGGACATGACCATCTGCAGGAAAAATGGACAAAAATGGTACGTTACAAGTCATATGCAGTTTGTGTAAAAAAAAAAAAAAAAGAAAGAAAATGGCTTGAGTTTACACTTTCTATATTGCTTAATAATGAAGAATCAGGATCAGGAGTCAAGATTAATTTAATTATTATACAATCACAGGATGCACAAAAGAAAACTCTGAGACTGCATCCTCACAGCCAATAATGCAAACACTTCAACTAATTATGATGTGTATCATCTTCAAAAATGGAAAAACTGTACTGTGGAATCCATAAAAACACAATAAAACCCGACTCCACTTCTCCTTCCAAGCTTCAGCAGCAACGTCAGTGATTTAACAGTATACCCCCGAAGCCCTCAGCACAAACAAATGCTTGTTTGACTCCGTTTGACTGAGTCTGGTGAATGCTGCAGGCCGCGGGGATCGTCTCATCTGATAAGCTGCAGGCACTTGTAGATACAAACATTTCAAAGACAATCCTAAAAAAGCTTGATAAGAAAGCAGCTGGATTTGTTTTCAGTTTATAACCTTAAAACTACCCAGCAGTAATCAGAACTGAAAAAGCTTTTTGGATGAAACGTGAAAAAGTCTTCAGGAACCCAGGAAAATGAGCGGATCTGGGGTCTGCTTCAGCTTTTTGGGATTATTGCAACCTGCATGACTGAGAACCAGATCCACAGTGATCTCATCACAAACTATGTCATAAATGTTATTTCATTATAAAAACAAGAGAAAAGTTTGGGATTGCTCTGTTTGACTTTTGCCATGTTTTTAAAAGTCTATCCTCCTCACTTATTTCTAACAGTCAAATTCATTTGATTTGGAAATACTGATGCCAAAATCAAACCTGAAGGAAAAAGACTGCATATTTTGCATCAGCTCATGCAGGGTTCAGGAAATTCCCCTCCATCAAAAACTTTTGCATCCTGCTGAATTACTAAGTCCTCCGTTTTCATCCCTGACCAGCAAGGGAATTCATCTCTTTGGGGTAAACGAAACAGTAGCTCCAACTCTCATTTAGCTTGTACTTAAACGCACTGACCTCCTGACCCCCAGGCCAGGCTACAGGAGTGGTTAATGAGATTAGAGCTGGTGTGGAGGCAGGTATTATGGCTCCAGACACCACTGTGCTCTGCAGGGCCAGCAGCAGCAGCAGCAGCACCGCTCCACACCACCTGGTACCAACGGCGCTGAGAGCCACCAGCAACCTCCGCAGCCACGCTAATGCTACCTGAATACGAGCTCCCCCATGGGAGCATTTGTAAGGGAAAGGAGATGGGTCTCACCATTCACATTATACCCCAGCGTTCCTTCCAGCTGAGCTCGCGTGTTGCCCCTGGCGCCCAGCTGCAGCAGCGCCAGGGAGAAGGAGATGCTCACGGGTGACAGGATCAGGTTGGAGTTGTTCTCCATCTCCGTCAGCGTCTGATAGAGGCTGATGGCGAACCTGCTGTGCAGCTCTCTCATGCTGTCCTGGAGGCTGCTGTTGCAGTGGCTTCTCTCCACCAACCAGAAGCACACGAGGAGTGAAGCCACCGGCAGACGACGCATGTCCTCAGTGCTGGAGGACGAGAAGTGTCCACAGGGTCCAACAAGAGGGCCAAAACTTAAATCCTATCAGGCCAGAGGGAATAAATAAGCAGCTGGGGTCAGCAAGGTCAACTATTCACAGGCAACTGTTGAATTAGACATCTTTGAAATGGTGAAAAAAAAAACCTTTACTTTATAAACAAAGACTTCATTTTGCAACTCTATGTATGTTTGTACATATTTAGCAGAAGTGATAACCAAACGATCGTGCATGTGGTGTTGAACTAAGCTCCAAGGGAACTTTTAACTGCACTGCACACATTCCTCCTCTGAAGTAGCGCTTTTACTCTGGTACCTGTGGGCAGGTGAGGCAGGGCCCGACTCCAGCTGTCCCCTCTGACTCCCACCGACCATTCAGCCCCTGCAGGAGACTCGTGTCCCGTCAGTCCTCCGTCTCTGAGTCGGTCCTCTGCTGTCCCCCGGCCGTCCGTCTCTGCCTCAGTCCTCCACTCGTGTCTCGCTGAAACAGTCATAAGACCCCGTTTAAAGGGAAAAGACTCTCGGCTGCGGTCGGCGATGTCCGTACCACTCGTCCGGGATCCCTGCCTCCACGGGGCTATAAGGAGCCAGGCGGAGGGAGGCAAGGCACCGGCCAGCAAATCCCGAGCCGGCCACAGGGGAGAGAGAGAGAGAGAGAGAGAGAGAGAGAGAGGGAGAAAACACCCCCACACGCGTGCACAGATCAGATGCATGCAAGCATGGTGCAAGCTTGTTCTAGTCTCAGATTCTTAATGACTTGTAAAATTTCATTTCCCCCCCAGAATTTTAAAGTGATCAGATCTCATTTTTATAGTTATGAAGTTAAATTAATATAACGACTTGGTTATGGTTCCAAAATTACGGAAGAGTATTAGGGCCAATGAAAAAAAACAATTCTGAGAGTAAAGTCAGAATTCTGAGGAAAAAAGTCAGAATTCTGACTTTAATCTCTGAATTGTTTTTTTCCCCATTGGCCCTAATACTCTTCCATACAAAATATCTCTCTCTTCCCTTTCAAACATTTTCTCTCTTAAAGCCACACTATGTAGTAATATCCCTTCTGACCACATGGGCTGCACCACGTTGCATCACACCAAAGTGCACTTTCAGTGGGATGTGCTGGCCCTACCCCATGTAAAGCTAGGTTCTGGTTAAACCAAGGGGCTTCTCAAGTGGCAACAGTCTAAGTTTGGGTTAAAGCCAACCCAGAGGTAACAAAAACTGTAGTACACTGACTGACCACTGGGGGCTGAGCAAACTTGCCCAAAGCCAGTTAATCTCCATTGCCCCTACGCTGAAATGTTGAACGTTGCAGCAGAAATAAACAGTTTTACAGTCTGTTATAAAATCGATTCCGTTCTCCAAACTAGATTTCACATCCAGGACAAGTGAAAAGGGCTAGCCTGATGTGGCACAACTGTATCACATCAAGGAAAATAAGAAAAAGCTTTATACAATTAGGGGAGTGGTAATTTGATTGACAGCAGACATAGTCAATGGCTAGCTGTCATCACTTTAGCTACTTAGCACTGTCTTGACTTCTGTGCTGTGAATAAAGACCTAAGATACTTTTAGGAGAATAGGATTTGTTCTGCTGTTAATTGTACGACTAGCCTGGTCTGACAGTTATATTAATTAGCATCAGAGGTTAATATAAGCTATTCCTATCAAACTATAAAAGCTAACTGCAGTGGCTGAAATAAGCTGGATTCTAAGCCTGCACCTCTATGCAACATTGTGCCACATAGTACAAGGCAGAAAGAGGCTTTTAAGGAACACTTATGGGTGACATCACAGGGGAATGGTTCTGTTCTTTTTGTATAGTTTATGGGTAAAATCTAAGCAGCTGGAATTGTGATGGGGCAGAGCTCCTTGGTCCCTTCAGCTGTTGTGTCTGTTGTGGAAAAAACTATCAATACCTCTGTTTTATATGTCTTAACCACCCAGCTGACTATCTGGGCCAAACGGAGCACATTAAGTTAACAAGAATACAAACGTGGGAGACGGTCCAAGTTCAGCAAATTTAATACATCATTTGTATGCAAATGGATCAGGACGTACATCAGGAACTTCGATGCAGAAGTGACACGGAAAAATAGAAAGTGTGGTAATTTCAAGAGAAAAACAATGATTAGGACTAAACCCTAAATGGTTCTCAGAACAGGTGTTTGCAGCTGTGTGTGACTGTCGAGCCAAAACCTGAAGACAGAATATGAGTCTGCACTAAGAGTACTCAGAAGGAAGGTCACAGAGGGACTGAGAAGAACATTTCCATCATGGTACATCCACTTACGGCGAAGGCTCACCCTACTGGCACTCCCTACCACATGGTGGCTGCAGTTCGCCACTTTTTTCTGTTTGCTGATCATCAAAAAAAAAAAAAGGGAGCGAGAGAAAAGGAAGACCAACAATTTGGAATGACAAGATCAACATTGAAGGAGCTGAGATGTTCGACAGGTTTCTGTTTGTTGTTTTCATACACAGCAACGGTGGTAATGAATAAAAACTAGTCATTTTGGGGGACTGCCTTGAGTGTCCACATGTTTCAGTCTCATGCAGGTTTCTTAGATTCACGTATTCTTGTTGCAGGGTGGTTCCTGCTGATGGAGATGAAAACTAACCTGCAACCCTTCTAATGAAAATGGTTCATGGTCAGTGGATTTTTTTTTTTTTTTTTTTTTACAAACAGAACAGAGGTATATGCCCATTTGGTCAGAAGTGGTACAGTTACACAGTTGTGTAACTGTACAACACAGATGTCTGTGTTGTCCTCTTGTCTAAACATGGCCACTTAGCGTTTCAAATGATCAAGGGGACAAAAAGAGTCTCGGAGCCTCTAAAGGTTCCCATGCAACTTTCTGTAACTAAAGTACTGTCTTCCATGTACCACTAGTTGGACATTAAAATGAATTTTAAAATCTTGACCAAGTCCTGGAGATCAATGTTACTGTCCATATCTTTGGATGCAAGTACACATACTATAACTTTCAGTGGGGTAACAGATGTCACATGACATCAGGTGTAGGATACATAATTGTGGCCTTTTCACTCCTGAATCCAGACTTAAACATTGTGCTACTTCTTATACCGAGTGGTTTGTCCAGAGGCTGTAAGGGCTTGGCGTCAACTTTTCTAGTGTGTGCATGTTCTTAAATTAAGCAGATAATTATTACATTGAAGCTACTATCCAGTTATAAGTGGGAGCCAAACATTTTTTAGTGATCGAGTGAAAACATGTTTTTTCTTGTTTTGATATTCTACATCCCTCTTCTCTATTTACTGCTATTTCTAATGGATGTTATCTGGAAAAAAAAAAGGATGATTTCATGTGAAGCACAGTGCAAGAAAGCCAAAGCATAAAACACCAGGAAAAAAGAAACATTAGCATGAACTCCACTCAGCTCTTGTGACACAGCTTCCCAGATAAATATGCATTCAGGATTGGTATCAGAATCAGTCCTTTTGTTTTTTGTTTTTTTACAGGATGTTTTCTACATGTTTGTAATACCAAAGAATGATGAGGCCCTTTTAAGATATAATCAGACTGTTATTTTCTAAACACCCCACTAACACGGGAGCACCCATTCTGTCATATGAATCACTGGGCCTTTTGTTGTGATGATCAAAAGACATTTAGCTCAGAGGCTCAGAGCTCTACGTCACAGTTTCGTCTTGCTGTCACTCTGTGGAATGTGCAGCATCCGAATTACCGTGAGACACAGTCAGCGCTGTGCACAGACCCTGGGCGGTGGAGCAAACATTTTTAAAAAGTGAGTGAATGACAGGAGCATCCTTGCGTGGCTGATTTAGTGTTAACCATTGCTTAGCTAACACAAGTAAAATGAACCACATATGAAGCTGGAGATGTTGTTAGCATCGAAGTTTAACTATAAATAGAACAGTGGAGGAAAACTGGAGAAAGAACACAAACGTCTAACCACTTTCACCTCTTTTATTTTAAGATAAAAACAAACAAACAAATAAAATACTCAAAACCACAAAATCATCATAGTTGTGCCAAAAGAATAATCAAGAGCGCTATGTATTCAAATTTTAAGCCATTGAAGAGCCTAGAACAGAGTAGTTCTAATCATCTTTGTCCATGAAGGAATCTCTGTATGCCGGGGTTAAAATGGTTTCATGGCTCTATGGGGCTCAATCCCCTCATCTATGGGGAATGTCTCATCAGTGACATTTAACACTCCATATTTGTTGTGGTGTGTATCCTGTACTTAAATATTACTTAGGTTAACAGCAATACAAAGACACTATTCTTTAACTTTCAAAGAAATTACACCTTATTCCTTGACTGACTCCCATTGTTTACATTCTAAAGCCCTCAAGAACATGTACAGACTAACGGGTTTTTCTGCCTCAGTCGTCAGTCTGATGTTGTATAACTACTCTGCAGCTGCTGTTTCCCACCACGTATTGCCACAGCTTTTCTAATGAGTGTTTACTTTCTGTAATGTTTTACCAGCAGAATAAGTAAATGGAGCGACAGTTTCAAATACAGTAGTCAGCGTCTGAAGTGGAGCGAAACACACATAGAAGTTATACCAGATGTTCTTGTCTGAGGAAGACTTTGGTGAAACGTTTTGATCCATGTCAAATGTTTACTGGTACACTTAATTGTTTCGTGCAGATTAGGCCTTCCCATTTACATCCACCTGGGATGTGATGAGTCAGCAGGTCTTAATGACATTTAATAATAAGAATTAGCTTGTTTGGTTGTCCATCTAGCTGCTATGGATAATGTGTCCTTCTTGTAGCTGTACTAAGGACCGACTTTTTTCAGTTAGGCACATACTGTAGTTGTAGTTTATTATCAACTGTTTCATCTCTTCAATAGAAAGGAGGGTTTTCAACCCAGCCACCATTTATATGTGAGCATCATCGCTATTAAAAGTAGACTTCAGTTATGGGTCCAAAGTGGGTTTGTCCACAATGTTGTAACTAATTCATTGTAACCAGAACCATTGCTCCCACACAGTATCTTCCGTATCCCATTCCCACTTAGCCCACTTATGAGTCCCAAAGATTTGGTCCAGATGGGACTCCCATTTGAAACCCTTAACTCTGAAACCCTGTTGGACCCATGCCATTTGCCCATTTCAAGCCCAAACCTACTCTGTACCCTAATTTTAACCCAGAGAGGTTTAATCCAGGAGGGTTAAAAATGCGTATGAACATACTGAGATTATGATTAAGTAGTAACTGAAATTTTACCTGAGCTGACATTCTGAAAATCCCCAGAAAGCTTTGCAAAAGTGAGATCACAGTTGAAGCCCTTTCTGTGTGTAGCTGTTCATCTGATCCATTTCTAACTCAGTATGTCGACCTCTGGAAATCACAGAGGTGCAGTATTAAGCTCACACTCATTTTGACAATGAGTGTGAAGGCGTGCAGGTGACTCCTGGGACCAAAATGTGCCGCAATTCAGAAAGTGTGGTCCGCTCTGCTGCCTTTATTGTTCTTTAGCACTTCTGTCTTCTCCAGCAAAGTTAGTTACATTTCCTCTGACAAAAATATGTCATTAATAAGAAATAACTCAC
The DNA here is from genome assembly GCA_028564865.1 of Zenarchopterus dispar. Lineage (NCBI taxonomy): Eukaryota > Metazoa > Chordata > Actinopteri > Beloniformes > Zenarchopteridae > Zenarchopterus > Zenarchopterus dispar. Next base: position 2,423,217 of record JAOWBL010000014.1, on the reverse strand, counting down.
TTTATCAACAACTCCAACCCCCTCAACAACAAAGTTCATAGGAAGTTGCAAATCACATTAAAGTGAAATTTCATCTAGAATGAGCCTTTTCTGTGTTTTATTTCAGATCAGACTTTATTGAGTCTGCTTCAGAATCTCTTATCATCGGCTCTTAACAGCTGGGCTCATTTTACAGGGAGGCTAAATTAATCATGTGACAGCAGGGAAAGAGCCTTACTGGTGATACACTTTTTTCTTCTTTCACATTTTTTAAAATATTATTATTCATCCTGAGATGTACTCGATCTGTAGTACATATTACACTTACTGTAAAAGTAGTACTAGTATTTGATTGGACTGAAGGATTGTACTACAACAAACAGTACTTACCAACTTTGTAAAAAAAAAAAAATACAGAAAAAACTTCATGAATTACAAATAACTGACAGAGGTATGCCCTTTATTTCACCTGAAAATCTATCTGCTGTAGAAAGATCTCCCCCTCAACTGCCCCTCTTAATTGGGGCCGTGACAGTCAGCAAAATAAATTGCGGGTATTTCTCCCATGAAGGAGAGAGCATGATTGGTAGCCATCAGGTATTTGGCTGCTTTGTCTGACGGCGGATTCCTGCCATTACTGAACTTGACTAATTAGAGAAGCCGTGGCTCGGCTTCATTAGACAGAGTTGCCACATTCTTTAAAACCCAAAGCTCCAACTCCGAAGGCAGGAATTTGGAATTTTAAGGACTTTGTTGGAGGAGATGAGAAGTCACGGTAACTGACCAAAGACAATTACTTGAAAGACGCCGCCACAAACGGCAGCTTTCATCTTTGGGGGGCCTTTGGAGGAACACTGTGTCGACGTTCACATTTGTGAAGAAGAAATAATGATTTGTTCTTCCAGAGTCGAACTCCTGGACCCGCTGCAAAGGAGAATGCCGCTGCGCTGAGAGGTCAAGATGGAGGTCAGCTTACTGGACAGGGTCACTCTGTAGAGGGGAGTGGGGCTCAAATGAGGCATCAGACTGGCAGGACCTGATCACCAAGCATATTGATTATTCACATATCTATGCAAACGATGATGTAAAAAGTCACTATTCCACTGTGTTCTAAAATGAGCTGTAAAAGTCACAGTTAACCCACTGAAATGACCTCACAAGTATTTCATGGAGATAAACATATGTAAAACGTTCCTGTTAAGTTATTTCAACCTGTGATTACTGAAGGACAAAGAGAAGCAGCTACACAGAACCTGTCTGCTGTAATCTCGAACATATCTAGAAAACACTATTTCAGTATCTGACTGGATTTGCTGTCAGGTGTTTAGTAAAGACAGAAAGATCCCGTAAGGGTTTTTTTTTTCTGATTATGTTCAGTAAAATCAGGGATTTATTTGGTTTTTTGGCTCCTCCTCAGGTGCCTTGCTGCACCACCGAATTGATCCTTTCACCAACAGAAAGCTGATACTTTAATCATTCTTTTTTCAAATCTCTTTGAAGTCTCAGACCCGTCAGTTAGTTTTGTTTTGTGACCTCAGTTTACGGCTGGGGTTCTGTCCAATTTCAAAATCCAGTGCATTCCAGTGGTAAAAAAAAGGTAAAAAAAGCATGATTGCTGTACCCTTGTGACAGTATATTTCTCCTTTTTATTATTTATTCTATGCTGTTGTTACTAAAAAGTCTTGCTTTCATGTTTCAAGCACAAATTGTGCACATGACCCTCACCGAGCAACAAGAAGTGTCTCTTTGATCTGATTCCACAGAGGAACAGTTCCACAAAATGAAACTTTAACAAGGGCCGTGGCAAAGCGGCTGCAGAAAGTGGACAAGCGTGGACCCTTGGACTTTATGCAGGAGTCCACAAAAAGGTGTGAAGAGGAAAGTCCGGACCACTGAGCAGTGGTAGACGTTTGTGTAGCACGTTAAAACATGTTGCCAGGTTTGCCTGTTTACCTCCAGCAGACATGGCAGCCTCGAGAACAGGAAAAGAAGAAGCAAGTGGGCCAGTGGATGACGTCTGATGCTCTGAAAAATAGGTTCTGATGTCAGACCTTGCATTGTTAAGCCCTGGGGCATTTCAAGATGTTTCATATCCTTTCTTTTCCCAAGGCAGGATAAAGACTAGTATATGCATGTGCATGTTTCTCTGAGCTTACAGTAATCTTTTTTTTTTTTTTCACATAACCAGACTTATTCATTGATGATTTTCTGTGTGACTCTGCGACGCCTCGGCCCTTCTCCACATGAGCAGCAACTTAATCCCCGACTAGCAGCTTCTGTTCCCAGGCTCTCCATTCAAGCCCCTGAGTAGGTTTCGAGCACCACAGCTCCTCCTCCACCCAGCATACTACAACAAGTGACAAATGGAATAACTGATAGAGGTATGTAAATGTAATAACAATCGAATAAGCAGCTTCCAAACCAAAATGAAATAAAGATGAGGACATGTCTGAAAATGTTCAAAGTGAACAAAAAAAAGAGAAGGAAAACGGACATGAGAGCGACAAGGCCACAGAGATGCAGTGAGCTGAGTTCGTGTAGCTGCCTGACTCCTTCTGCTTCACCTCTTGTGCCCTACTTCCCTTCAGGACCCAGAGACCATTGGGCAGTTGAGGGATTAGAGTGAATGCTGGTGTGCAGGGCCGAACCAGGCAGCAACAACGCCGGTGTCGCCAGAACGATCTGCCAGGTACGCCATGGCAGATTAAAGCCGGTAACCCTAGCTGGGAGAGGGGCGACGTGAGGGGACATGTCCCACGTAGGCATCACCTCGCAGGGAGTTGAGCGGGACTCTGGAGAACCATGGGAAAAATGTTGCTACTCGTTCATTTAAGCACAAAAGCCAAAACAGTGGATAGAAATTATACAACAGGATATGCACAGGAAACTAGAAACATAGAGAAACACCACAAACGTCAAAGTCATCAAAGACATGCTTTCATTTGTGAGACTTTTGAAGAATGGTATTAACAGTGTTGCTCCGGTTTGTGCCCTTTTCACCTCTTTATGTTGTCATCAGTGTCATCTGCTGTCCTTCGAAACCTTACTACTTGATCAAAGTGAAGCCACTTTGATTTCTAGTTCATCAAAACGATGTATTAAAGTACTGAAATTCATCCTCCTCATCACCAACTTCATGTGAAGCTGGTGATGCTTGTCTTGTTGGATGATCACCAACTTTGCTGCAGCAGAGGTGAACAACAACAGATGCTTTATTAGCTTTACTCTGGCAAGAACTCGGCAGATCTTTCAGACTAAATATGTAATGCTTGGAAACCTTTGAAAATTCATTCGCACTTCATTGTCATAACAACTAGATTAGAAACAGTACCTTTTGGGAGGCTGGAGGTGTCAGGGGGTGGGGGGAGTACAGGGAGCAGAAAAGTCGACTCCAGAGCACTTGACAGACATTTTTCACACTTTATCTTCCACTGAGTGATTTCAATTTACACTTATGAATGTTTGAAACAGTGGTCCAAGGAAACACGTGGGCTCATAGCGAATACATGGAAATGAAAGTCATTCAACACATTTTTTATGATTTCGGTATTTGCTAAAATGAAACAGAACCACTCATTTTATTTAGCGAGGGAATATATTTGTCAGGCATGCAGGCATAGAAGGACCCAGGAGACGGGGTGGGGATGCAGAACCATGCCCTTAATGAAACCAAGCTGCTTCTACAGCAGGATATCCCAAAAACCCAAACCCAAACTGAAGAGATGAGCTGGTACAAGCTGACACGAGGGTCTGGCTGCGAACATGCGACCTCCGCTTTACAATGCCTCTGTCCCTGATATATTACTTTGATCACCATCCACTGGAGGGTGGAGGTTGTGCATTTTCAGTTTGGAGTGAATCTCCAGTTTTTCCACAGTCTGCAGCTTCATATCTTTAGCAGTCAGGGAAAACAGCAAGAATGGTAGCTGCGGGTGCCTCAGTGTGGTTCATCTTCAAAATCAAAAACATAGAACAAAGGCATCAAGAAAACCAAGACTTACCAAAACCCACAAATCCAAACAGTATCATCATGCTCTTTGTCATCATTTTAATGGAGGTATTTATAAAGGCCGCTGGAGCGCAATTTAATTCTAATTATGAGCAATTTAAAAAAAAACTTTCAGCCCATCTGTTTCTGTCTCTATAAAAATCCACATTGAGCTCATGCACACATTTGAAAACAAATGCATAAATTCGATCATAGCTGTTTAACAAAACTTGTCAGGGATCCCAGATCTTGCCTTAAAGAGTGATCTGTTTTCCAGACTTCCTAGTGCAGCCAAGAAGCAGTTCCTAATACATCTGTGCTGATTGGTCCGTGATGATGTCACCTCTGCATGTAGATTTCACAACAGTCAGGATGCATTCTTATGAGATCTCCATCCTCGGACTGCTTGTGGATCACACAGACTCAAACCGGTTTAGATTTCACAGCAGTGCTCCATGTCCTTAGTGTACAGAGGCTACAGTTCTCTTTCTGCTGGTCCAGGTTTGAGTCCCCGGTTGTTCCCTTTCCCTTCTCTTTTCACCTCAACTTTCAGTAAAGGCCACTAAAACTACAAAACAAACAAACAAACGAAAAAACAACCTTATTGTAGACTGACAAGCTACTTTTTTGATTTTGATTCACATAGGAGATTATTATATTTGTTGTTTAAGTTTTCTGCAGACTTTGTTTCCACAGTAAAATTGTTTTGCTGAACCATGGTTTGTTGGCAGCCCGATGACAGACAAGAGACAGAAGAGGGACATGTCCAGAGATGGACAAGTATGACAATTCAAACTGACTGCTGTAAAAATGTAGTGCTGAGACAGTGTGGGCTGATTCAGCAGTTGGTCCAGAGCATCACCTAGTGGAGAGGCGGTGCTCTTTTCAAAGGTACTCCCCTAAATAGATGTCCATCCTGCCACACAACCTCCTCTCAGTTTGGTTTTGACTATGTCCTCAGTATGATGCTGACCTGGCAGTTGTGTTGTTTCTGAGGACCTGCTTTCACTTATTACTGTAGGTTAAGGATCTTCCTTTTAAGTCTAGGTTTTCCAGCAAAGGGTGCTAGTCTTGGAGTCCATTTGTTTTTTTTAGCAAAAGAGACATAATTTTGTGGTTGGTATAAATACACCCTTCTCTCTTTTTTAAAGCTTTTATTCATCATGATCAATAGACAAATGGTAATTTAAAAAAAGAAAACAACTAGACTTACAATAGGAGTATTTTTATTTTAGGAAAATCTTATATCATGACATTTGCTAGGAGGTTTCAGTGATGTCCCCCGCTATTGTCCACCTGTATCATTACCTCTACAGCTCAGGAGGGATTTCCTTTCTTTGTCACTTTGTCAGACAGAACAGCTGCACACTATATATGTATAAATAAACTTTCTTTCTGTACAGAGTTCATAAGAAACAATCAACTTTAGCTTAAATTTGTTCTCATGATGTGCCATGGCCCTTTTATACAGCACAGGTGCCAAATAGTCTCTAAGCAGGACACATATATCTGTGCATCCTTACGGAAAGCTTATCAGTAAATCTTCTTTTCTTCTTGCTGCTGTTTCAATCAGATTCATTTTATGAAATGTCCAGGTGTCCATCGGCAAGATAGGCTGAGGTTAGACAAGGAGGCTCGAGATGAGTAAATCTGAAAAAAAGGTGGGCGTGTTGGAATGGGAGCAAAAGAAAAATATTTCTAATAACTGAAAAACAAAACCTGCAGGCTAGAGAAAGTTCAAAAACTGCACATGGATCAGGCTATCTTAACATGTGTAGTCTGATTGTCTCAGTATACACAAATCAACAGGAATTAAGCATGAAATCTTAAACTGCACGCTGTCATCACTGACTCAGATGTATTATACTCTCTTTACATGTAGATACAAAATGATATCAAATAAAGCTAAATACGTCACAGCGATGCTCAGACCAACACTGCTGTTTAAATCAACCACCTATAAGTAAACAAAACTGATAATCAAGAATGAAGACCTCCCTTCACTGTTTAACAAGTGGCATATTTGTAAGAGAAATAAATCTGTTTTATTTGAATTTCTATGCACAGCTTTATGAATGGTCAATAAAATGGTTAATATTTAGTGTAATATTTACAAGGTTATCTACATGATCTATCTACATATCTACACGCCGTGATTCAAATTGCCATTTTCCTGCAATTTAACAATAGAATACCAGGGGGCAGAACAGAGCTGTATTTATACTCTCAACACTGATGTCTATCATTTTCAGTCAGAGTGAGTTCTCTCAGTCAGCAAGGAGGGATCAGATGTAGAACTCTTGGTCTTCTTCTGCGTTGTCGGTCTCATCAGCTGCTACACTAATAATGCTGCAACTGTCCGACTGGTTTATTGAGATGTCGCTCGAGGATGGTGCAGCACTTGTACTCAAACTGATGCTTTGGGGTAGCGACCCCTGCAGAGCAGAGGAAGCGCTTTTGATGGAGAAGCTGTTTGGAGTTCGGCCTAATGTGGCTGACTTGTAGGTGTTTTTGGGAACGACAGGCGAAAGATTGGCTCTGATGTCTTCAGGTGGGGCGGATAATGGCCGAGGAGTCTGTGCAAGGCTTGACTTCATGTATGCAGACACCACTGAAAGGTCCATACTGCTGTCAGGAGCCACCTTGTTCCCTGTGTCAACATCCGTCTCCTCCGCCCCAATCAGAGCGTCTACATTCAGCCGGAATGGTGGGATGAGAGAGGGGCTCCTTTTCAGGGCGTGACTCCTGGTATGGGAGCTGGAGGAAGGACCAGGAGAGGAGCAGTTGGAGTGGGAGCTGGCTGAACCCAAATTAGGGAGTGAGAAGAGGGAGTCAGAGCGGTGGCTCCTCCACGGGGACCTCCGGCTGTCAGAGTGGTGTCGGTCAGGCCACAGATCCCGCTCATCCTGCTCTTCACAGGCCAGAGGGAGGGAGTTGTGAAAGGTCTGGAAGGCTCTGGATTGACAAGTCCCCCTCTGATGGTGGCGACGGTTCTTGTGGGAGTTGACGCTCCGATTAAAGGTGGATGGAGCCGAGGCAGATTCAGTGGCAGTGGATGACAAGTGGGAGGGGTCCACTCTGTGTCTGAGGTTTGCCCCTTGGATCTGAGCAGGAAGGAAAATGAAAACAACAAAAGTATGTAGTTAACTAGCAATATAGGACAGATTACAGTGTAAACAACATAAACAAGAATTCAAACTGTAAATGTCTTACTTTAAAAAGGAGGAGAAATCGAATTGATTCTTGGAAAACAACAAATGTTGCACATGGCTGTTGGCAACGGATATATTTAAAGGACTGTGAAAGCTAACACTCAGTTGACAATTTTTAAAAAAGTCCTTGAATTCTTTATTTTATTTTGTTTTTAATGGCTTTTGTAGTCAGAAAAACTCCTGTGAAACATCGAACAATAACACTGTCTCTGTGGCATTAAGAGCTGCAGTAAGAACCGAGACCAAAACAGCATGAGAAATCACAATGGCCTGCTTCATCTGAATGGATAGCAGTCTTCTTTTTTTTTTTTTTTTGCATAAATTATTACACATTTGTTTTTCCTTCTGTGTAATGTAAAAGACCTGCTGGTAAATCAGTCTGACACTAAAGACAAACAGAACTAAAGTGCAAGTTTGTACAGCTTGCAATTAACATAATGTATTTTGTTTTCCATATTTTCTGCAAAGCACAGATGTGGTGCAGAACCAGACTTGAGTCCACTGGAACGACTGTTGCAGAAATGCTATGAACCTCTGTGCATTCGAATATTCTGAAAACTGTTGTCGTCATCAGGTGTATCTTAGGGAGATCTTTGATAGATTTTCTTTCATCTCAGCTAATATTCCTCTGAGACAGAAACCCAACAATTTCCAGAGCTACGAGCATCTCGCGATGAATCCATGGTGCCTGAGATTTTTCTTTTTTTTACATAATCACAAACCGTCTCTGGCTAGCTATCAAACTTACACAGTGGGTCAGGGAGCTGCATGTTAAGAGTTTTCACAAGTTAATCAATATTTGCAGTTGTTTCCCTCAGAGTCTGCATAGGGGCTGCAGACCACTGCTCTATGTGTCCATCCAACACAGGAAGTACATACAACTACTTTAGGCTTCATAAGAATAAGTTCAAATATTTAAGTGCTACTCTTTTAAAAATCATTTCTTGGTTGAAACTGCAACTTCTCTTCTCACATGCACAGCAGACATGCACAGCAGACATGCTTGGCTGATAGTGGGGCCTCTTTGGCACAATAGGTAGTGCATCACTCTCATAATCTGAAGGCCGTGGGCTACATGTATACCCTTCCCTGGTGGTCTAGTGGTTAGGATTGGGTGCTCTCACCACTGAGACCTGGGTTTGATTCCCAGTCAGGGAACTTAACTTTGGGTTACTTATTGGTTACGGAGGCAGTCTTGGTCCTTAATCCCTCACTGCTCCTAGTGATGGTTAAAAGCAGCGTGCAAGTTTCCCCACTGTGGGATTTAAAAAATTAAATGACCCAAAATTAAACTTAAGTCTGCAGCTGATCAGGGTCTTGGCAGGATCTTTGTTAAATAAACATTTGTTAGTATGAAGCCAATCAAATCTTTTCATAACAGTGACTCAGGTGAACCTCTCCAAAGCACAGAACACTTGGCATGCTAATATGACACGTTAGTGTAAAATGACATGTTGTCATGATAAATCATTCTGACTGCATAAGGACTCTGGAGGAATACCTTACTTGATCCAGTTTTGCAAACCGGAACTGTCTCAAGAAAACCTGTGAGGAGCATTGAGTTGAATGTGACCAATAACTGAATGACACTGCAGAATTTCACATCAGACGTGGGAAGTATCCTGTAAAGAACTGCCAACTCTTCAACAAGATGCTCATATATTATAAGAGCATATATTTGGCATGTTCAAGAATTTTCTCCCTGCCTCCTACACTTTCTTCCATCTCTTTTATCATCCACCAAGCAGAACGTCAGGACTTTCCCTCCTGAGTTGTCAGGCTGATCCTGTGTGAGGTGAACCTTTTTTCATCTCATCCACAAATTTTCCCAGAAGCATCTCTTTTCTTCTGCTGCCACAGGAGGTCGAGTCTTTCTAACATCCCATGATTTGTTTGTTTCTCCCTCTCAGGAAGGGGGGCTGAATTAAATGAAATATTGAAGGCAACCTGTAGGTCTCCTTAATGAAATAACTTTGTACTAATTATCCAATTTTATGATGAATTGGATTTTAATGTGAATGTAATTGGATTATAGTTGAACCTCACTGCATTGTGTGTTATAGGACTTGAATTATGACTAATTACTCTGTAAAAAAAGAAAAAAGTGCCTTAAAATGACTTTAGCTGTGAATTGCTGTTACTGAAATAAACTGACTTTGAAGAGTAACTGAATAGTGGTGCTATGTATTAGTGTCTTGTTCATCTCTTTGGGAGTCTGATGAACTGGGGACCCTTCCTTTCACCTGATGGATGGATGGATGGATGGATGGATGGATGGATGAATGGATGGATGAATGGGTGGATGAATGGATGGATGGATGGATGGATGGGTGGATGAATGGGTGGATGGATGAATGGATGGATGAATGGATGGATGGATGGATGAATGGATGGATGAATGGATGGATGAATGGGTGGATGAATGGATGGATGGATGAATGGGTGGATGAATGGGTGGATAGATGGAAACTGTCTGAAAAAGTTTCCTCCTGGCCTGAGAGCCTTGTTCACTGCTCTTTTTTGGGTACTTTTCAACCACCCCCCCTCCCATTTCATTAGGTGTGATAACTTTCAGAAATCTATATTGTGAATTTCTGTGGTTTTATGACTTAAAACGATAACTTTTTGAACTAGTTATGGTTGGATAGACCAAATTTTTAGTTAACTTTTTTTTCCTTTTTTTTTTTTGGCAATTAACCAGGACTGAACCATGTGTTACTTATGCTTTTAAGTTACATCATAATCTTTGAATGTGCAGTTTAATTGGAGTCCTTCATTGTAGGAAAAGAGTGCAAGAGTTTCTAAACTTCCTCATTCAGTTATATATGTTACACATGTGCTGAAATATGATGTCACATGGGACAGAAAGGAGGGAGGTGCACATTCAAGGCCACTGACCTCCATCCGCGGGGCTCTCATGCAACAAAGCACTCCTAATGCAATGTACAGGGAGGAAAGGGTACTAGGGTACCCCAAGGTTGAAAAAAAGCCCTCACACACTCCCTGTTCTCAGACCAGCCACTTGATAAATCACACAAACAGCTGGAGAAGCCATCAGCATCCTGATGAGCCCCATGTGTTTACCACCTATATTTATGGACCAAAGACTCTGAAAACACAGCGACCGCTGTTCTGAAAATCTACGACATATTACGGATATACAGTCAGTTATCCTCCACAGAGTGGCAGGTCTGGAAACATAAAACACAGCCTTGTGACAGAAGTGTGGAAATGTTCATGCTTTAACATGTAAAGCAGCTGCAGGGGTGTTCATATCACTGCTCTCCATTCAGGTTCTCCTCCATGATTTCTCTCTCTGCTCCACAGCTCCATCCTCGTCTTGCTCCTGATGGTTTTTCCATGTTTCTCGCCTCCTGTCCATCACCATGTGTTCCAAACAGACAATACAGGCAGAAGCCATAACTTTCCTCATAGCAGCCGCGGGACAATTATTTCCAAGCACACGTGGGGGGAAGCTTTCCACATGTTGAAAAAGCAGCAACAATAAATATCATGAAAACAACTCTCACGTTTTTCTCAGGCAAGAGAAAAATCAAAGAGGGAATTTTCCACGCTCATATGACTGGCTGAAGTCAGCGCAAGAATAAAGTCTTTATTCCTACTCTCAAAGGAAAGCCAGTACTGAGATTGCACCAGGACCAGTGTGTTCCCCTTTTAGTTTACACACTGAACGCTTACCTGCATGGACAAAAACACAGACAAACGTCACGGGCTGGCGCTCCTCAGACTGCCAATGGAAACACAAAATCCTCAGATACAAATATCGTAGCCTGATTATAGCTTTTGGATATTTATATGCAGTTCACTTTTGGAGTTCATCTCAAACTCCACCTTTTTCTGGCATGTTTATTACATGTGGTCTTGCAAATTATGCTCTTAAATGCCCAACTTTAATTTTATATCAAATAAGGCTGGCTCTGTCTCAGATCTGTAAGTATATAACATATATATATGTTTATTGTTTAGAAGTAATACCAGCCTGGGATGAAGCGGTCATGTCCTCTTCAGATGTTGATTGTAATTCATGATACATGTTTCCTGCCAACTAATCCACACATCACTTCAATCTTTTCGAGCTGAAAGATTTGAAGAGTTTTACTGGTTAATCAACAAGCTTGATCTTAAAACTTCAACCCTTTGCTGTATGTCTTCAGATTTGCTTCAGCTGTTAATAAATTTCATCCTCTCTTCTGTGCTCTTTAATCCTCTTTATCCTGTTTGTCTTTTTTCTCCTTCACTTTGCCTTTCCTTTTCTGTGGCTTTCCTTCGCTCTGGGTCATAAAGTGGCTGCATACTTTGCTCACCCACGCAGGAAAGAAAAAGGCAGTAATGTTGTCATGAACTGCTGAAGCTGTCATTTCAAATTTATTGATACACAAAGGAGGCCAGAGAAGGGCACGTGAGAGTGTTGCCATCTCGGGAAGGCTGCACAACAACTCCACACTTTTGTTATTTACAAGTAAAATTTCACGCATGTTTGGGAGAAAGGGTTTGTGTCCTGGTCCACTAACGTGGCATAACTTTAAATAGTTGTTTCTTTTTTTCTGGACACCATGCTGTACTACTGGTGAGCAGCCACAGCAGGGGGTTCTGGGTAATGAGGTTGCTGACTTGGCAATGATCAGGCCGTTACTGCTGTGGGCTTTAGTTATCTCGGGATAAGCCAGGTCAGCCGGATGCCTAACCTTGGCAAATCAAAGCCACGATGACAGAGAGCACATTCTCAGAAACACAATGCTGCAGAGGAGATACCACTTGGTTGGTTTTCAAATAATGAAGTCAATTTTTCATCCGCTCTGTGACTTACTTGTCCTATTTCCTGATTACTGACATGATTTTTTATTTATTTATTTATTGCTTTTTTCACATCTTTGCACCTTAATTAATGTTGCTGTCCACTGTTGGGGGAAATTTTCCATTTCTCGAGTTTTTCATTTGACCAAAGGTGTCATCCACTTGTCTGAACCAGTGGCTGGGTGTTGTTCCCTCCATCAGCAGCAAAAAGGAGGCACAAGAGAACCCGTGGCACCTCGACGTTTCTGTCTGTAAATCCCATCACTGCATGTGAAGTAGCCGGTGGGGAGGCAGAGGTCCAGCAGGCCGCAGATCTGGTCAGGAGTAAAATTCTTCTAGTAGCTCAAGCATCCATCTCGCTGCAGTCTTATCCTGGCTTTCTCAACGTCCTCACACGTTGGTACGCATGTTAAAATTGAGGTGTCTCTTTAAACAGCTTTCAAATATTGGGCGCCAAGTGATTCCTTCTAAAACTGTGGTAAAATGTTTTGCAATGTCATGATAAAGTTGATGGGTTGGTGTTCTGGGTTGCTCTGAATTGCACTCCTCGGTGCATCTTGCAAAGTCCACATGTGCATAGTAAGGCTTAAGGTCTGCAGTAAAATGACTGGTTAATGAATGTCTCCATTACTGTCCTCAAAAGAGTGTTTGATTCAGACTCTTACCAAACTTTAATGTCCCAGCAGTTTTGGTGTGTATTGTAGACTTGAAATGCATGAGCGTATGATGCAAGACAAAAAGTGAAGCATCTTGGCTTAATAGAGTTCAAAACTGAGTAAAAGTCAAAGAAAGTGTAAGAACTTCTACTCTGTGGACCTTTTTCCCATTTGCATTGTTTCTGATTTAAGGCTGTAGTACAGACATTGAACTGTGGCTGCAGTTTCATATTCTATGTCCTGTCTTTGTTTTAAAATACTCTGATCTGCTTGATATTTACCATGTCGACATGAAAACTAACTGATTCAGAGACACGTGTGTTGTGAAAGCATATGTTTACTGTTTGATAGTACATAAAAGAGTAATCGAAGTGTCACTTTGTGCCGGATCACATGACTTCAGTCCAGGTGCAACTAAAGCTTCGTGCATATGGTCCATTGTCATGTTAGATTAGCTCATTGTTTCTCTCTGACTTGCTCCAATCCCAGTAATGGACTGTAGCTTAATCGGCTTGAACTTTCCAAACTACTTATCTCACAGCGCCTGGACACACATCGACTCTGAAACTGATACTCTTCAAACAATGAGGGTTCTGTGGAAGTCTGTCTTTATGCAAGAACGCATATTCATTCACACACTAATTCTCCAGTCCTGTTCACTGTTATGTAATCAACATGGTGGCGTATATTAAAGGAAGGAAACTATTATCAGTCTTCATAATGATAGATGTTTTAATTGACATATTTAGCATGTACCTTACAGAATAAACTAACGAAATGCTGTTGAAACATCACTTGAATGTCACTCCCATAAGTTTATGTTTGGATTCAGTTTCAGTCTTACAACTGTTGCACGTTTTCCTCGGCTTTTTCTCTGTGAATTCCACTTGTTCTTCTATTTACATAATGTGAAACAGAATAAGGATTCTATCTCTTCTTGCATGTTTAAGTCGTACTGACGTGATTTTTAACGGGCTTTTTCTCAGATACAGGAAGAAAAATGAGAAAAGTGTTCTCTGTAGCTTGTGTTTCAGAATCTCAAACTACTACTGCTGTTTCATTTTATACACTACACATATATGTGATATATTTACAGCATGTTTTTCATTCCATTAAATGTTATAGATAACAAGATGAGAAGCAAAGTTTTTTACCCTAGGAAAAAGCTGACACTAAACCAAAAAAAAAAAAAAAAAGCCTTACCTGTAGAAGGATCTTATTCCCATCGTAGTCCTCTGTCTGCCAGCGAGCTTCACTGATAGGGCTGCAGGGATGTGGTAGCAGGGGCACCAGTGCTCCGACGTCCCGTACCCTCACCTCCATCACGGCAGACTCCAGCGCTGCAGGACTCTGACCCCGCGGGAGCCTCTTAAATGACAGCTGGACTTCCATATCGGGGTTGGAATACACAACAAAGAAGCAAAAGTCCTCCTTCTTCTGTGCCACTCTTCGCTGGAGCAGCAGCTTGTACAGCCGGATCATGTCACCATAGTTTTCATGTCGGCAATAAATTGTAAATCGCACAATTTCCTTCCCGTAGTGGACCTGCCGGACCGCCCAGAGTGGCGTGCCAGGGGACAAGGTGAAAAAGTCCTGACTGCAAGGCATCAGTGGTAGCATACGATGCCCGTTGCTGACTTTTTCAGTGTGGTGGAAACGCCAGGGAGGCCTCTGCAGAGTGTGGTGCAGCATCAGTATCTGCTCCTCACCACCGTACGCCTCCTGGAGGAAGAGGATGACCGCCATCGCTGGCTGGCAGGCTGAGGACGGGCTGCCGTTTTGATGGCGCCTAGGCCGTGGTCGCTGGGAGACGGAGGCCCGTTCGGAGACTCTGAAGAGCTGCAGCTCAGGGTGAATGCAGGCCAGTACCGCATCTGCAGCACACTGCAGAAGTTTGCCCTGGCCCGGGTCAGAAATGAGGTGGACACTGACGAGGAATGGATCCTGGAGCTCACCCATGGATAACTCACCTCCACCAGCACACATGGAAGAGACCAGAAAAGAGATTTAGAAAAGAGAAGAAAGAGGAAGGACACGAAACAGGAAGAAGAAAACATATTTTCATGACCTCTTTTTTCCAGACATTTTTGTGCGATATTTGACAACTCAACATCGTTAAAGTTAAAACAACGCATGCCCATGTCTATGACAGCAGCAACGTCTTTCTGTTATGCTTTTCATAAACATGCTGGGACTGTTTTTCTTCTTTCAAGCTTTGCCTTTAGTCACTCATCCCCATCTAGCTCCATCTTTTTCCCAGTTTCACTGTTTACCCGTTTCTACCAGACCCGTGTGGAGTGGGCCTCCTCTGATTAGGCTCATTAGTGCCATTAGGAGTCATTATTGTTACCCAGAGCAATGTTCCAGACCACAGCAGGTGTGATGCATTCAGGTGTAGCCTCTCCCTGAACTCCGACCTGCAAAAGCTCAGCACCGTGACACCGGTGCTGGCATATGTCCAATCATGCCATATGTTGGTACTAGTTTCGGTCTTGTGTATCACATGCACACAGACAAACACGTCCAGTTATGCTCATTCCTTTGACTTGAATTATTATTCTCATGCTCTTTGTCTGACTTCTCAGGGGACTTGACCCATTTTGTTTGTGCTTTGAGACTAGACACACAGTTTACTTGTCCCCAGTACAGGAGAGCGTTTGACTGTTGCCAGAATCCCCCTATAACACAGAGAGGCCAAACAGGGACGGGATCCGCCTCATGAATCCCATTAGCCTTTGCAAAGGAACATTTTCTGCTTGAACAAAGAGGTGACATTTCCTGAATGCTAAGTTCAGGTTACAATGAAACATTGCTTAGAGGTGTAATTTACAGGTGCGACGTCACAACACCTCTAAAATATGTGACGCTTTAATGAAAACACAAGACAAGCATTAAATTGCGAAAGTTTGGTGAGTTTGGCGAGTGATTCAGACAGGTTGATGAACTTGATGAGTGAAAACACCTTCAGATAAGTGGGATCCCACAGAACAAGCTGATGGGAACAAAGCAAATATGGTCATATTTGCTTACAAATATTGATACAGTTTCTGTATAAAGAGATGTTAAAGGAACATTACAGAGTTAAAACAAGGATAAGTCTACTATTAGATGGTGAGGAGAGCAAGTTCTTATCAGGGATCAAAAGAATGGAATATGTGTTTGCAGCTAAATGATAATTATTGTTAGCACAGGGGGCGATGGAGGTACGTTAAAGCAAACTGATATTTTAAGCCACAGACAACATCCAAATATCATTCCATGTAAGTGATAGTGTAGATAGGCTCTACACAGATAAACCCAGGTCACTTTAACTTTGTGTCAAGACTTCAGGGGAAGAAGACCCAGAGGCAGGTATGGCTAAGAAGTCCTTTTAATTATACACTAAGATTACTGAATAAAGAAGGAAATTTGAAAAAGAAACAAACAAAATTTTAAAAAAGCATCCGAAACAGTGAAGGGACTGAGCACGGGGAGAAAAACTACCACAACAAGCCAATAAGAGAGGAATGAGACAAAAGACCATACACTGAGCAAACAGTGAAGGGACGAGGAGACACTGGTGAAAACCATTTCCACAGAGGAGAGGACAGGATGTCACACACCAGGGAAAGTTCTTTCAAAATAGAACTAAACACAAAACAGGAG
>JAOWBL010000014.1:2367857-2392829 GCA_028564865.1 Zenarchopterus dispar | reverse complement strand
CCTTATCATTCATTCCTTCACACACCCCCTCTCCAGCTCACATGTGTCTCTGCTTCCAGCTGTGTCACTATGTTGTCTACTCCATCAGTCACTATCCTGTTCTTCTACTATGCCACTGTAACCCTAAAATGTCTAAATGAATGTTTCCCCTCTCCTGTCCTCACCCTCCACTGCCTCCTCAAGGAGACAGTGATCAGAACCTCCTGAACCCCTGAACCGCAGGAGTCATCCCTTCATGCATCCACACACAAACATGCAAAGATAACGGACTTTTCCTTCATTCCTTTGTCTGACACCTGGATATCCATCCTTGCAACACACAGCCATCATGTGCTGTGATGCATCCCAAGAACCTCACAGACAGCGACACACTGCTGCGCCGAAACCACACTACACTGCAGTTCACATATCACAAATGATGCCTGCAGGGACATCCATGTTCATTTGTAAAAGCAGATAACCATCACATTGGTGACAAGAAGTCAAAGCAAGTTGTGCTGTCTGAGGAGTAACAAAAGCACTGACCATAAACTGCAATAAAATGTCTGTCTTACATCTGACCAGGGACTTGAGAAGCCCTGGTCTTTCATTTTCCATCTCATTCACCCAATCCAGCATCAGCAGTGACTGTCGGCATAACAGGTTCAATTCTCATTCTCCTTGCACTCGCCTCGATCAAACATCTACAGAAATTTTAAAGACTTCGGCTTAAATTAAAAGGTGTTTGTAATTCTTAATGGCTCAGCAACTTTAGTGGGCCCTGGGGTCAAACTCCACCATGGATTCTCAATAACGGCCTTCTCCGAGAAGGAGAGACAAGCTGTAAATTCTTGAAGTATTGACTTTCCTCTCAACGTGGTGTAAGTAACAAGGCGAGATGTGTTTTTTCTTTTTTAAATCATACAGCAGTTGTTAAAGCATTAGAGAGGAGGGGTGATACTGTCTTCTGAGAGTGAATGTTCTTCTTCCTCACCTTTGTGTCATGTGTCTGCTGCGGGCACTAATAACTTATTAACTTATTTATTTACATGTGTGCCTTTGTTTTCTTTGAATTGTAACCCCACATACTATTCAGGAATATAACTAGTAAACATTTCATTACCAATCTATCACCAGCACTTCTGATTAATCTATTACCAGGACTCACTTGTTTTGTCTAATCACAGTTTCATAAACCACATATCAAAACTAAACTCAAATCTACAAAAATGTAAAAGAAATTAAGTAAGTGCTCCAGTTTCAAAAACTGAAGACTGAATGTGTGCTTCCATTTTCCTAAAAATTGTCTTATGTTTTATAAAAAAAAGCTCAGATTGTCAATTTAAAAACAAAAACAAAAACAAAACAAAACTTCAGAGTAAATTATTTGACGGGTCTTATCTGAGCTCCCACTCTGCAGTTTTTCCACAGTTAGGTACTGGTTCTGTGGTAGTTCTGTGCACTTCAGCACAAAAGACACATTTTGCACTACACTGCAAGAAACTTGGCAAGGAATAACAGCAACTTAGGCTTTTATCCAAGGCAACAAGTAATAAGCACATTGGACAATATGGGGTTCGGTATGAGCAGAGGAAGTTGGGGGACTGATCCTGTAACCTTCCTGCTGAAAGATGATCAGTCTAACCACTAAGCCCCTTTTTCAGAATAACATATATGAATTCAAAGAAATCCACAGAGATGAAAGGTGTTCAAATGTTTATGCTAAAAAAAACCCAAAACAATAAGATTAAGACAGTGCACAGGATGCAGCTCCAACAGGCTTTCTCTTGGACAAATGCTCATTTAAAAAGGCTTCTCTCCCACAAACACTATTAACTGTCAGGCCTGGGATGATGCATGGGGAGCAATAACCTGTGGTTTAATTTCTCAGGAAACCGCTGCATGTGATAGATCACCGCTCAGCACGGCAAAATGTGACAATTAAATTAGCCTGGCTGTCATTTTTACTTATACATGTATCACTTCAATGAATCCAATATATATTCTCTTTAAGCAAATATATTTAAATAAAAGAAATTTAAAAAAAAAACACTCCACCCTTCTGACCCTTTTCTTCAACCTGATGTAGCTTTACAGTTGTGTACAATTTTCTTGGTGGCACAGCTTTGATGCTGCACTTTATTTCAGGCTTTTAAAACCCTTTCAGGTATCATAATCTACATATTATAGTAAAACTGTGACTAAAGGAGTACTGTCCTCAGAATGCAGAATGTGCAGCATGATACGGTTAAACAAAGAGACTTAGTGGTGAAAGCTAAACTCCTCAGGCTACAGAGATCACATAGAATACTGTCATGTTTAATTAATAAATATTCAAGTATTAAAAACATTCCCAGAGCCTCAGGTATAATTTAAATCTCCAGAGACTGTGAAGTGTCTTACATTATAGCTTTTATTTTTTTAAACTTAAAAGACAAATCCACTTGGGGTACAGTGTTGCATTTGAGCTGCTTTATGTCAGTGGTGCTACAAAAAGATTGTCAACTATTGATTTCAGTAGTGGTTCAAATTGATTAGCAGAATGGCTTTCCATTCTGCTAATAACAATGACTGAAGGGATTGCTGTGATTAAAGTCCTCTGTGGGGGCTCCATGGACACACTGATGGTGTTTACATAAATGTTTTATAAATTTTTACGTGTTGCCCAGCATTGATCACTTCCACCCTTAAACTCTTTTCTTGATGTTTTTTATGCCTTTATTTTTCCAAGCAGAGCCATAACCATAATTTATGAACAGCACTTTGATCTATGATTAAATAGTGGCAAATGTATTTTCTTTATGTAACAATGAAAAGAGTAAAGTGGTTATGGAAAATGAATGAACAAATATTGGAACCGGGTTTAGGATATCACATCTGCCAGTTTTTTCGTAGGTTGACTGTAAAATAAACTTTACCTGGAGCCTTATACTACTACTCTCACATTTTCTGTGTACACACAATCTCCCACAGTAGTTATTTTTCTGCTGCCTTCATGCAATAGAGCTTCACACATCAATCATTCCTTTTAGCACAGCAGACAAAGAAGCGGCAGTCAGAGGAGAGTCTCAACAGCTGGGCAAAGATACCGTCTATCTCCCATCTCTCAAAGTCTCCGACCTTTGAGCTAGGGGGTTAGTTTATATTCCACCTTGAACTTGCCAAACCAGAAAGGCTCCTCTAAATTCAGGGGATAAACTTCTCTGGGTTCAGGGTCTAACATTTCTATTGCATAGAGAGCTCCAAGTACTGAGTACTGAAGACCACACCCTCCCTTGTTTGTCCTTGATCTGAATAAACCACAGTGGAGTGAAGCTTGCATTTATTTAGTCAACAGCTGACAGAACGAGGAGAAACGGGGGAACAGTCAGTCTGCGGGGAATGTGTCTGTCACGCCCCCCGCCTGTCATCTCTCGTGCCAGCCTCCTGCACACGGCCACGTCTGCAGAGCCAACCCTGTTCACGCCAACAGCTGTTATCACAATAAATGAGATAAATCGATATCATAACAACATGTGAGGGCTTAGCCAGATGGATGCACACGCACGCAACCTTCTGGTACGACAAAGCACACAAACATAGAAGCATGTGTACATTTTGGTGATAAACTCATCTACACTTCTGCTGCTGTAACTGGTGCAGTATGTGGATTATGTGGAAGATAAAAGATGATTTAATTATGAAGAAAATTAACTACAATTAAAACAGTATTCTTGGCAGCAACACAAGGTCTCATTTTCAGTGTGCTCATGGTTATTGGGAACCAGACTACAAGACAAATGTTTGGACACACCTTCCCATTCAAACAAATGAGAAAGTGTATCCAAACTTTTGATTGGTAGTGGATATCAATTACTAATTCATTTGTTTGGCCAGTGCTGATCTGTAGTCAAATAAAAAATGATTTTCACACTGTTACTTTGAACTTAACTGCAGGGAGATGATTTAGATTCTTTTGGATACTAAAAGATTTCTGTGCAACTGCACACCAGGCCGTAATGCAGAACCCCAAATCTGGCGGTTGTCTTATATATCCTGTACATATAAATATGAGAATTAAAACACCTAACACCTATAGCTTTAAATGTACTTAAACTGAAAACACTTCTGACAAGAATTTACATACATACTATGCACACACAAACACCGCTCACACATCTTTCTCCTCCTGCCGCTCCTCCACGACTAACCTCTTTTTGATGAGGTCCAATGCAGATCCGATGAGCCCATCCTTCATCTTATAGATCTTAGCGCCATAGCTGGACAGATCCGTCCCCTCCAGAAGAAGAGCTGAGCAACAGCTGGAGGGACGTTCCCAGTTCTCTCTGCTGGGTGGGAAGGGAACCGACCCAGCTGGTTCTAGACTGCTCCTCCGGCGCCTGGTGCTCCCATCATCTACTCCTACGACTGTGACTTTGTCCTGTGCTGAGTTGGCCTCCGGCTGCAAGGGTGAACGTGGAGACGGGCCTGTGCGAATGGGCGAGTAAGTGCTGGTGGCATAATTAGCTAGGGAAGTGGGAGATGCAGTAGAGCTATTGGCCACAGTGTTGAAAGCAAGCTTCTCTGAGGAAGTGATGGTCCGTAGGCCTTCATTGCTGCTGGTTATCCTTCCCGTGGTACTTTTGATACCTTCCAACTCCTCATGATCCCCTCTCTGTTCTCCACTGGAACCTGACTGATTGCCTGTTGGATCTGAGGGGGGTCGTTTGCTGCACGAACCTCCATCATACTGGGGCAGGTTTACAGGTATCACACAACCTGCTGTGGACTCCACACTCTCCTTCCCCTCCCTCTGTCTCATCCTCTTAAACTCCTCAAATGTGGGAATATGCAGACGCCCCATAGAAGGTCTAGGACGCTCGAACGCAGACTCTGTCCCACTCCTTTTACCTGCAATGTTGTCTGTTGTGTATGATGTCTTAATTACTTTTGGGCTGGATGGAGAGCTGTTGACAGCCAAATTGGGGCTACTATTCTGCCTCCTGAGCTGCAAACGCCTCAAGACCTCCTGCTTGATCTCCTCTGGAGATGTGCGGATTGTGCACGGTGGCCTGCAGCCAACAACTGTTGAATTCCCCCGATGCAAACTTTCCCATTCAACTGGTGTGGCATTCGGGGTTATCTGAGGCCGCAGTGGGAGGGGCCTTGTAGTTTCAACAGCTGATCTTGCACTCTGGAGACGGAGTTTCTCCCTAAGGCCCTTCCTTGCATCCCACTCATCAACACCACTAGGAAAGAGCAGTTGTGGAAAAGGTGGGAGATCCTTTCTGGGCAGCCCATGACGAGGGTAAAATGCTAAGCTCTCTGGGTTCGGCACCAGCCCATGAGCACCCAATACAGATGTGTCAGGAGGTCCATCATACCAGTGGCTGGAGGAGGTGTAGCGTAAAATAAACTCACTGTCTACACTCCTGCAGGCAGCAGCATTAAGTGTACAAAGGCCAGAACCTGTCACAGTGTTCCAGTGCAAGTTTTCCATACTTCTGTAAGGCCTGCTGGCATTACTTCCATTGTGGATGTAGGAGCCCGGGGCTAGCCCCTGTCCAGGATCCATCCCTAGTGAGCCCCGCTTGTTGGAACAATACCTCAGCCCCAGGTTTGTGAGCAGAGTGCTACTGTTGCACCTCGCCATAAGCGAGTAGGGAGGTCCGTGGAGGCCTGGGTAGTGAGGGACAGTGGGCCTGTGTGGTGAGAAGGAGGCCAAGGGGTCCGGGGACAGGGGGAAGTTGGCAATCCAGGGCTCCATGTCTACGACAAGGTCCAGCGGAGAGTTGCAGCCAGCAGGAGAGCCGGCAGAGACTGCGGCAGAGGAAGTAGAGGAGTAGTCACATGGTGGGGGAGGCTTCACATCGGGCATGGCCATGGGCAGAGTGAGAAGCCCTCAGACACCCAGTCAGCAGGTACAAAGATCTGGAGCCTGCAGGGGTAAAAACACATATTTTAAAAAAATGCCTAGTCTAAATAAAATGCAACTTCAAAAAAAAAAAAAAATCTCCTACCAACACAAAATTCACAACATAAAACATAAACTGGATAATTTGGTCATTTACCATTCGGAGTCAAAGCTCAATCCTAAAATAATACTTTCAATACCAACTAACAAATTCTTATTACATTTTATGCACTCGTTACTGCCATTTTATGCAGGTAAGTCGGACTTCTTCAGTCTCGGGGAGCTACAGTAAGATGCTGTCTTATGTATGTGTCCCCGAGGCACACATACATAAGTTTTTTTTTGTTTTTTTGTTTGCTAACCATAGCTCTGGACACAGAGAAACTGTCTCAGTTTTGTCTCCAGAATAATCACATTTATTTGATATAAATGGAATCCTGTCTACCCCCTCGGGCTTTTTCATTTTTCTTTCTCTGCGGCAAGAATACTAATAGGAGGATTATTGCCCTGCTTGTCGGCCTATTAAAACATGAGATTAGGAGACAGATACACAGAGACAGACAGTGTAGGAAAGTGAAAAAAGAAGAGAGCTGGCAAATGAGACAGAGATGAGACAGAGATGGAGGGAATGAATGCAACACTAAGAGAAAGTACTATGTTGAAGGGACAGTAATGAAGATAACTGCTTAGCTGTCCCGTGGCAGCCGGCTCTGCTTTTCCCCCCTGGCTCATCAGACGGTAGTTGCAGATTAGGCAGTAACCAAGAGAGAAGGTAAGATGAGGCTGAGTGTACTGAGCCAACTGTGGCGCTTCCTCTCTTTCTCTAATGACTACAAATCGCATGCTGACCGCTCAACCCAAACAGCCATCATCCATATTTCATATTCTGTCTACATCAGTCAGCAGAGCAGGGTTACACTTGTGATTATGACTATGATTATGAAACAGGGATTCAGAGGGCTCATCTGTAGTGCATTATGTGAATAATAAAACTCAAATCATGTGAAGACTTAAAGGCTCCCTAATGCCAAGGCATGAGCAGGTCGCGACGCACTTCTGCAGCTTTGCAGTAATAGATGAATTACAATTCCTTACGTTATTGGTGGTAGGCAAGGATGTGATCGGGGTAATCAGTCAGTGGTTTCACTCAAATTTTATTTCTGGCCTGCCTACCTACTGATTAAAAGGGAAGAAATATTAAACAAAAACCAAGGGTATGAACACACTGAACTACTGAAGAGACTGAGGTTTTTATTGTGCTCAGAAAACAACTATTTTTCAGAAGTGACATTCATTGAGATTTTAAACTTTCAAATATTAAAAAAAAAAGACAAGAACCAACAAACAATCAAATGTGCCTAGAATTGTGCGTGTCCAAAGCTTAATACACCAACATTCACTTTATAACAAGTTTCTGTTTAAAAAGCACTTAAGGCTTCTGTATGCAGCTGGCTTAAGGAATTCGTTGGGTTATGTATGACTAACCTAAAAAAAAATCAAGACTGCATCTGTAGATTTAATTATTTTGACCAGTGGTCTTTAAACTTAAGCTGTATTCATGGTTTGGATTAGCACTGCTTAATCATTGGTATACTGAAAAACAGACAAGTCTTTAGTTTGGGACTTGCAGTGATCTCTCATACACTTTGACATGGAATGATGTTTTGTGTTACTTAGTTAAATAGTGGCCTTGTTACTTTGCTTTGCATGGTTTGTTTGCCTTAGAAAATTAAGAGAAGTTTGACTTTTCAGGTGGCAGCAAAAGTGTCAGCCAATGGTACTGAAGGACTGATCACATGACTAGACTCATCCACTGTTGAGCTTGACTGCATTGTGTCATTGTAACTCCCACCTTAACAACCCTTTTTAGACTCATAAAGACTGAAAGAGATGGGGGGTTTTTCTTTGAATTCACTTAAATTCAGTTTACTTGTGTCAATTAAAAACAAAAGTACAAGGACACTTTACAGAGAAGGAAAACTGGCTGCAGTGGTAATGCTCATTTACATTATTTTACTGACATACTGTCTTCAAAAAGGCTTCTCAGAAATCAATGGGTCACGTGACTTAATGCTTTGTCCATTTTTTTAATAGTCTATGGTTACAACTAGCATTTGCTAGCAAGGTTAGGGCTTACAATCACTTTGAAGTTCAAGCATGAATTGAAATTTTTCAACAAGTGAGTCAAATAATGTTCCAGAAACTGGATGGCTGAGTTTCACAACTAGATTACGGATTCCTACAGGAACTTCTGGATATGAGATATAAATAACGTCCTCCCTGGTGTTGAATTCAAGGCAACATGACTCTTTGAGAATGGATTTGTATAATTCTAATACAGCAAATTTGTTTTGAGAAAAACTTCCTCTATAATAGCCTATTCTGGGAACTTATATAATTTTATAGCGCAGTCAAATAAAAAGATGTTAATTTTTCAAAAGTCTGCTTGTGCCATCTAAAACTGATGCTAGCAGTGTACACATTCTTTTTTAAAAATCCACTGCACGGTTTGAAATTTTGCAATTCATGCAAGGAAAATAAGACTCAGAAAAACACCAGAAGGTTTCCCTTTGGAATGAAAGAACTTCCAGATGTAACACACCAGGTGCACACAGAAGAAATTGGAAATGCTGTTAACACCAAACAACTAAGATCATGAGAATGCACCTCAGTTCAAGCAATAACCTTACATTTTCTGTGATTTTGAAATTGACTGTAAAATAAATAATTATAAGGTCAGCATTAGCTGACACCTTACAGATTTAGTAATGATGTCATATATGACTAATCATTTTTATCTAACCTGAAATTATTGTCATCACTGACTCGTTCTGACATTGGTAACTTTGCGTTGCTGAAAACGAGATACAAGCCCGGTTTGCTCCTTACTTTTGTTCCGGATAAAAGGAATGTTTTCTGTTCTGTGACTCATTTTTCATCTAGAAGAGCAGCTTTAGTGTCCTGAATTTCCAGGAGAGAGGGTGAAACTGACAGCTCCCCTGCTTTTATGCTGGATAGACACAAATATGTTTGTGCATGGTCAGAGAGGAGAAAAGTGCTCCGATATGAGGAGATTTAATTAGTGTGAGTGTGTGTCAGAATACTATCTGGGAGCATGCTGCACAGCCAGCCCGAACCTCTCTCCCCAGCCTCTCGCTTTCTGCATTTCTGTGGGCAAAATAAAGCCAGCGTAACTGTTCTCTAGAGGTCCACACTCCCACTGCTTCCACTGTCGCCAACGCTAACTGAGGAATAACTCAACCTCACTAGTGAGGCAGTAAATCAGACATCATGTCAAGCATGAAGAGGATGATGTCATTGAGACATAATGAAATAAATCCTTACTGGCTGGATTAAAAGTCAAGGTGGGTTCATTACTAACGCTGATGTAAAGATGCAAACTGACTTGTTGAAGTCTGCTTGAGAAGTCACAACTTTAACCAGATATGGTCAGCAGCTATACTTGTTTGAAAACTGTATAATAGAGGGAAATATTCATGCTGAAATATATTTAGGACACTTACAAGAGTAGTATGCTTCCAAAGATAATTCAGCAGTGTGCTAATATTACTTCCCTGTTTAAGGGAGGTGATTTGTGATATGTGCTGGAGGAACCTGCCTTAAATACAGCAACTGCATCAACAACAAGAAAGATCGAATCATTTTTCCGAGTTGTTTGATGATGTTCTCCCAAAGACAAATACAAGAAAATTAAGTAGCAGCAAACCTCTGTAGCTAATTTTTGAAATGAACCCAGCAGAGTGGTGTTAATCAGGTATCAATATTTATTTGGCAATGTGGCAACTTTTTTTTGTAACACATGATAAAATACTGTACATTATTTCCCAGTAAATTGTTTTCTCTCAGTATTGGAAGATTATAATTTCATTTCTGGGTTTCTGCAAGTTCCACTGAAGAGTAGCCCAACAGAAAATCCACCATTAGTGGTTGGTTAAAATCTATCTTAATTCTGTCTTTTATTTTAAGGGAGAAAAGGGCTTCTTCTTCTTTGTCTATTCTAATGTGTACTTTTTGGCATTTGGGCTCATAATAATAGTTTTCTTTATAGAAAAAACATCTTCAAGACAGTCATTACTGTGATCAGAACTGATACTATGCCTTAAGGATCTGTTGTGCAACTGCATGTGTAAAACATGGCCATCCTCGTAATGAGTATTTCTGTCTGTGTGCAGAAATATCAGTCAGAGTTTTCCAGTATGTGAGTCAGCCTCTGTATTTTGCCTTCAGCACAACTGCCCTCCTCTCAGACTGGGCAGAGGTTACCTAACAGGGAGCGTCGTGTTGCAGGGATCATGTTTGGAGATAAGTCTTCCTGTTGCATCTAAGCAGTTCCTGCAGCTGTTGGCAGCACTGACATCTCCTAAACTTACCCCATTTTAATCAAGCATCAGTGCTGCTTTTTCTCCTCCAGCAGGTCATTGACTCTGATCCCAGAGCTCCCTGCTTCCTCTCCTCAAATCTCCTCAATATGGCAATCTGTTTCGCCAAGCCAGACGTGGCCTTGAGCTAGAAGAGAGAGAAAAAGAGAGGAAAAGGACATCAATCAATGAACTGCTATTTCCAAATATAATAACAAACTATCACAGTGGAGATAACTGCACTGCCAAGTGATGCTGGTTTTGACTCTGCTCAGCAAGAGGAGATGCAAACAGTGAGCAACAGACACATGAGGCTCGAATAGCAGACGTATCCTGATACTGTAAAACAAACCGTGTCCTGCTTTTTGTGATTGAATTAGATGTTGAGTCAATTACATAATTAGAGTTAGTTAGGAGAGACAAGCATACTCTATTACACACAGTCCCACCAGGAACTTGCACACTGTATGTCAGTGTACTGAATTGGTTTCCACAGATTCCTGGAAAACAACCCAAAAACAAACAAAATCCAAATATTTATATTAACAACTTTGTTAATTCTCATCTCATTTCTAAGCATGCTCTTCAACAGTTTTGAGCAACAAAGGAGACCAAAAATGATGCTGCACATGCAGAAACTCCTGTTGGTTTTTTTAATGCACTGAAATGACATCTGAACAAGAAATAAACACATTCTATAACCAGGTAAAAAAGCAGCGAGGTAAAGAATATCCTAGACAGAATAACACAGCACACGCATATATGACGTAGGGCAGCAGACGTGCAACTAAAGATACTCAACTTTCCACTGTATATCAAACACAACTTGGAAACAGAATTCTGCAACATTTCTGGATTACCAATTATCAAACTCATTCAAACTCTAAACAGATATATAAAAGAGAAGAAAAAAAACCCAAAAGAATGCATCCCACCTCATTTTGAACCCAGGTTTCTATTCAAGACCCTAGATCCAATTCTTCAACATCTTTCAGCCATACAAGAAGACGAGAAAAAATGTAACCAAAAACTGTCATTTGAAGCTGAGATAACATGATTTCTGATGTTCTTCCCCCGCCTCTCCATGGGATGCTAGGAGGGAGAATGCTGTGGCTGCATCATCCAAAGCTCTGACAAGTAGCTGACACGTAGAAATGTGCCTCCCACCACCCTCTCCTCGATCTCAGGGGCGCTGTATGATTGACATGGCTTACATCCCTTTTCCCCCTATAAATGTCTCTGCTCTTTTTCCCAAAAGTATGAAACTCCATTTACATTTTTTCACAGCTAAATCTTTTGACTTAAAGTGGATTTTCAGACTTAAAATTAGCTCAGCGCTTTGTTGTAAGCTTGTATTACATTGCGGGAGGGACTCCTTCTCCCCTCGGCACCCAATTGCTCAGAGAATAAACTCGCCCTGACAATCCCACTGAAACTGAGAGGCTTTACTTGGAGGGAAAGAGAAATTGGTTATTGCAACTGACTGGAGTGACCCATTTATCTATTAGTTCTTTTTTCCTTTCTATCCAGTCTTGAATTCACTGAGCCGGTTCCCTGTCGTTCCGGCCCGTTTCATCCATCCTTCCCTCCTTCTGAACCTCCTCAACTATGGAGGCTGTTTCTCAGTAAACTGTACTGGCTGTCCTATTACTGATCTCTGAGAGTAGGATGTAGACTGGCTGTCTTTCACGTTCTGAGCAGTAGTAGAAGAAGTGATAATAACCCACTCCATGGTTTTTTGACACCTTCAGTTTTCCCTGCAGACAAGCATCCTTGCAAATTTGCCTTGCTGATCTTCTGTGTTTGTGCGTAAACCTGACTGACAATCTCTCAAGCTCACACATCCTCACACACCTCAGCGCTTGTATTTCCCAAAAGTGTCAACACCTCATTTTCATTTATGCTCTTATAAAAATATTCCCTACATCTAAAACATCCTAATAAAAAGGTTGACACAACTCATGAAAATAATCCAGCTGTAAAAAAACATGACATATTTTTAAAAAAAAGTATATTAATGACACCAATGATCATTACCCCACAGAGCTGAGTACCATGGGCTGGTAATTAGACCTTGTCAAGAACCTGATAATTGTTTTATTTTTTGTTCCTTTTTGATTTGGTTATACACCCATCAATATCAGTCTTCCACGTGATATTGCTTGTGCTTGACTGTTGGGGGATGGAGTTGGAGGGACAGTAAATGCATCAGTTTTTTCTGCTATCAGTACTGATGATGTGATCACTAAGCAGCATGTTGTGGAAGCTGTTCAATCTGTACAATATACCACAGAAAGCAATTTATAACATGTAAAAGGTATAATTCACTTAATAAAAGAAATATAATGATCTTCATGATGATGATGATGATGATAAACTATATTTGTATTGCAGTTGTCTAAACAATGTTACAAAGTTATTAATAAAACAGAGAGTTCAAATCAATTCAGCTTTAAAGGGATCAAAAAATAGAATTAAACTCTAATTTAGTCCAATTAATATAAAGCCAGTAAAAATACACCAATAATAATTGCTTAGCTAAGGAAATCAACAAATTGCATCAATCCCCTGTCCTGAACAAGCACCAGGTGACTGTGAAATGGAAACTGGAGAAACAAATCCAAGTTTTTGTAAATATTTCTTTGACAAACATTTACAACAAACAAGCTTAAAGCAGATTTTCTTTTCTTTTTTTGGTTTCATAGAGCTCTGGGCTTTTACTCTGAAAAATCTATGAGATCTGCTGCATTTGGAAAACTAATCTAGTTTTTTTTTTTTCTTGCTTCAGTACAGCTAAAGGCGGGGTCAGCAACTTGTGGATACCATCATGTCTGTTAATATTTGAAACTAAACATCAACAAAACATGGGAGCTAGCTTCTCTTTCCAGTGTTCTCCGAAATCCCATCCCCACTACCTCCCACCCGCAAACAATCATAAACTCCCACTTCGAGGGGTAGAGGCTTGGGAGAGTGTAAAAAAGCACGACCACTCCCCCTGTTGGTGATTGGCTGGAGCAGTGGTTTGGGGGAGGGCTGCTCCCACTTTGTGTCCAGTTTAGAGGGTCCCCACTCCATGTCAGAGTACTATCAACATGGGTAGCTAGTGGATGGTGAGGAGAAATTCACTTTATTAAACAAAAAGTGATCTGGGTTAGAAATCACATAGAATTGCATACCCTGCCTTTAAGTACTGTTAGTGTAGTAGATAATTACATTGTTTACAAAAGTTATCAAGTTTATAAGACTGTTAAATAAACAGCTACACTGAATCAGTTTGGCCTGTGCAGAAGAAATCTCATTAACAAGAACAAACTGGAGTCTGTCAGATAGATATGATTTAAACCAGCCTCACGCTGTCTCTTTAATCCCAACAACATGCTCTAACCTGGACAGTACAATAATGTGAGCAAAATCTGTTATCTTCTATATAATCTAATCTATTATCTGAGGTAATAAGAAGGTCATGAGTGACTCTAACCAGCACTATTTCTATGCTATGATATATTCTGAACTGTGACTAACAAACTTCAAATAGGTCATTTCTATACAGGTGGTCACATAACTGGCTTGCCTTTTCCAGAAGTTTAGATATAAATGGAAAGTTGGAAATTGGTCTATAACTTGCTAGAACGTCTGGGTCAAGAGAGGAGTTTTTGAGTAAAGCTTTAAGTACTATGACTTTTAAAACCTGTGGCACATATTCTGAATTTAGATATAGATTTATCTGATCAAATATTCACATACCAATGTGAGAGAAAATATTTTTGACCAGTCGAGTTCAGATGAGGTCTAATAGACCTGTGAAAGGTTATCTTTTTGAAAATCATGCCCATAAAATGAAAATAGTTGTGACTCAATCAAATATAGTGAGAGGATTTTCCCAAGCATTGATACCATCCTTTGTCTCTTTACAGAATCTATTTATGCGAGAAGAAATCAACATACGTCAAGCAGCACAAGCAGAACTTGAATCAAGAACAGGATCATGGTGTCTACAAACAAAAATAAGCACTAGTCTGAGTTCTAAACAGTTAATAGTTGTGTATAAGGAAAACAGTTTCTAAACACATTTAAAGCCAACGTGCCATGTATGTGTTCACCTCCTGTCAAAGTGTGCTGTGGCTCAGCAGGTGTCCCGTGATGCCAGCTAGTGAAAGGCAGACTAATGTTAGCACAGCTGGAGGCCACAGCAGGAACACGACAGTCTTCCCAGAGAGCGCAGTACGGATAAGGATCAAGAGGACACTTGGTGGGATGAACAGTGATTAATATGCTAATAATTTTTTCTGTTATCTCCTTTTTGAACCTCAGCTCATACTCAAACAATTTTTTTTTCAAACAAGCAAATTTTACTTTTCAAAACATTTCTTTAATGGCTCAATCTCAAATTCAAGTCTTGCATTGCATCTCAAACCTTTCATTTGACAGAGTCTTTGGAAAACCAGTAATAATAGCATTGTAGTATTGTTAGCAAGACAACGTTCACAGACACCTGAATCTGGAGGTTTTTGCTGGAGTCCTGTCCAACATCATTTTGCAACAAGGTGTGGATGTGTCTCAGATTCTGAATACCTTTTTTTGTGAGTAAATGCAAGGAAAAGGCAAATTTTTTTTCAGGCAAAATACTATGTTATGATAGTAGTACAAATGAGTAGGTGTGAGCATGTGCTTGAGTGCCCAGACACGCTGTGCTTGCCACTCAGCGTGTGGCGGAAAGTGACAAACTGTCTCCACACTGTGCGCCGGCATGCAATCCTGACTAAAGACCCAGCTCCAGCTCTGACGGCACCTGTGATATTTCACCCTGTACAATAACGAGTCTGAAGCCGGCCACCAGCAGACACTGAAATATGGCTGACTGGTTTCTTTTTTATGAGCCCCTGAAGCCACAATAACAACCACCTGCCACAAAAATGACTTCCACTGTGATCAAGTGTAAGTGTGTGGCAGTCAGGTAAAGTAGGAAGGTTTGACAGGTGACGAAAGAGCTCAGAAATCACAATGGAATGCCAAACATCTACTATTCCTGCTTGTGCTTGGCATTACACTGCATTGCAAAAATGTGTTGTTTGTTTTTTTTACTTTAAAAGCTACAAGCTTGAATTCATTTGGAAACACTACAACTACTTCTGCAGCAAATTGCATTTCCTGTTGCATGCTAAGTATTTTCTTGCATGTGGTATTATTGGCAAATGTCTCTATGCATGTATACCACCTGAGCTTCAGAGACAATGCTGTACAGCATTAAAGTTTTCATATTTAAAATATGTCCCAAAAAATCCCTTGAATCGCTTACAACACACATTAAGGTAACACCAAACACCTAAACATCTCTCATGCATGTTTCAAGTTCAAATTTTCATAAGAAAACTGCCAGTCTGATGGTTTACCCTTTTGCTTGCCTCTCCGTTCTTCAGTCATTCGCTAATCCTGCAGTTTACATCCATATTACTACATAAAACCCCAATCCTCCCAGTGCAATTGGGGTTAGTCTATAAAGATAAGATCCTTTTCTGCAGCATTTTATATAAGACACAGCTCATGCCACTGCAAATATTATATTACAGTATCTAGACACACATGAAGCGCACCAACGTGCAGATTTTATAGTTTATACTTAAGGACAAGAATTTAAATTACTACGTCTAACACACACACACACACACAAAGAGGAGAAGAGTGAGCAGTGCCTATTGACAAACTATGTCACGCATCATCGAGGGCCACTGTCCTGCATGTTTTAGGTGTTTCCATGCTTTAACACATCTCCACACAAATGACTGTGTCATTAGCAGCTTTGTGCAGACCTTGATGACAAGCCGATGATGATCCACTAATTAGAATCGGGTGTGCTGAAGCAGGGAAACATCTAAAACATACAGGACAGCGGCCCACGAGGACCAGGATTGTCTACCCCTGAGCTATGGACTTGGTAAAATAATCTTTACATTCAAATAAATTGTCCTCACACACAAAAGAGCTCTCTCTGTGTGTGTACAATGAGTCTATACAGTTTACTTCTATTCTGACTAAGGTCCCATGTAGATCTGGAATTAACATGATCAGATTTCTCAGACCCAAATGGCCAGAACTAGTATGCGTTCATACCTTGCATTAAAATGTGTATCCAAATGTGTCTTGAGTGATCAGATTTGATCTCCACACTCCATATGCAAAATTTTTGATTGCAAGGATTATATTTTTTAACTTAGAATAACCAATTAAGCTAAGTTAAATGTTTTTGGACAGTGGGAGGAAGCCTGAGTATCTGGAGAAAACCCAAATAAACAGAGGAAGAACAGGCAAACTCCAGACTGACAGGCACCTGCTGGGACTTGAACGAGGAACTTTCTTGCTGTGAGGCAACAGCGCTAACCACCAAACTACCACTTGTAGTCCAGCCAAACATAACGTTGAAACTGAGTAATACAGTTTTCTGGACTGTCTTTGTACCTGTGAATAGCAGATCGCAAATTAGGAACTCGTATTTTCTTTCTGTAATTTCACATTCTTTTTAAAATGACTAATATTTTCTATTAGAACTAACTCTTTTTCATATATGAACAAACTTCAGGTGTCAGGCAGATTTATTTAATAGGGTGTGAAGCACAACTTGGAACTCTGAAATAATTTACAAACATTATTTTACAATCTAATGATCTTCTTGACTTTAATTTGAGCCTATACACATAAATTAGTATGCTAATGAAGACAAGTGTCTTCTCTCTGCCAGCAGGAAAGACAGACAGAAAGTATGACACATATTTGGTGGAGTTTGTCCAAATTCCACAGTGATTTGCTAAATGACTTTGGATATAGTGATGAGAGGGGAAAGTATGGAAATTAAAGGACATAAAACTTAGAATAGCACTTGTATGGGGTAGCTGTAAGATCTGCAGGTGCATACACAAAGAACAAAAATCTACTGTACAATCTTCAACAGGCTCACCAGCACAATGAGTACCTTCTATCTTTTTAGCCATCGGGACTTCTACACTCTGGTAGAGACAGAGTGTAGACATAATACGCAGTCTTTAAACAAGGTTCAGTGTGAAACTTGCACTGATTAATTATCCTCTTCAAGAGTGATGCAAGAATGGCCAGGGAGGTCTGCAGAACATTTGCAAAAAACTCCCCCCATCAACAAGATGGTTTTGAGGTCCCATCGAGGATTTATACTACTTAATCCCACTAGTGGGCCAAAAGAGACTGAGAGGAAAAAGAGTTCATAAAATCCTCATATTGAAGTACAAAAGAGAAACTTTAGTAATAAAATACTTTGACATATTCTCTACAGATGTGCCTCACTGATTTTGTGGTTGTAAAGAGAGCTGTGTTATAGCTAATAAATCGCTTCAACAGATTTTATTTGAGTTAGTTTTGTTAGTTTAGGTTACGGCTAAATAATACACAAAGAGAAAGATATTACCTGCTGCCACATACACCTGGTTTTTGAATAATGTTTCTGAATAATGGCTCAAGGTTAAGATCAGGTTAGGATCAGATGAAAACCACAGCTGATGTGATGTTAATACTAAATGTAATAAGAGAGTAACTACCCGTCTCCTTATTCGTTGGGCTGCATAGGTACAGAAAATCTAGATGCTGTTTTGATCACTGACATGCGTAGATGTCATGCTTTTGGTCAACAATACTGTTCTTAATTCTTCATTGATTTTTGTTTGTTATTAACATGACATCATTTCTGTTATGCTGATTACTAGTTTGAATTAAACTAAATTAGTCACAGTGTTGTGTGGACCCAACTCAGTAATTTTTTTTTTTTTTTTTTTGTATTTTAGCTTCTGTGAGTTCCTGAAAACATACAGCATTCTGTATTGTTTTTAGGGTTGTATGATTAACCGCATTTCCGAAAATATCATAATATCATAAAATGTGATTTTGTAATGCTCTCCTTTAATCTGTTGCGCAATGGCCTCTGGCTCGACGGACCTGTCAGCAGCTGGATCAGCTGAAACTTTAGTCTCGAAGAGGAACAGCACGTCCATGGTGTGGGATCATTTGAGTTTTTAAAAAGAAGATGCTGGGCAACGTCAGGTGTGCAGAGCATGCCGTGCTATGCATTATAGTGGCTTGAAATGTTTGTAATTATCACTCCAGTGGATTTTAAAACGGCATGGGGAAATCGCTCGGGAAACAACCAAGTTCTTGGCTAAAGATATGGTGCCAGCACGGTGATCAAGTCTGGGTTCACGACATTGATAAACGGTACAGCAGGAGTTTCGTTTCCCCGGGAAGAGGCCTGGCACATAAGCCGCTGCTGCATCATGAGACACATCTTAAGCAACAAAAGTTTCTCATGATTTTCGGTTTTGAACATTTAAAACAATATCTTCAACAATTAAGACAATGAACCTCCTTGGTGGTTATTTTCTCGTGGTGGGATATTGGATACCAAGAACTATCTGCGTATCAGAGGTCTGATTAAAACTATCAATATTCTACAGTGCAATGCTGATTTAGCTTTTATTTTCTTAGAGACATCATCAGTTGTGAGTCTCAGTTCAGACCGGGAGTAAAAGATTGGTATTTTTATGTGACTTTGAAAAGAGATGCTTAAAGGAAAAACACCATCAAATCTGTCTTAAATTTCTTTGAGCTTTTTAGTGAGTTTAACTGTCCCACTTTGATGTGGTGAGATCTCTGTTAACAAGGAAGTTAGTTTTTGAATCCCCCCCAAGACTAAAGAACCTTTCCACAGCATTTTAGAGCAAAAGGCCTTAAACCAGATCCAGTTCAGAAACCACAATACAAAAACTGCTCAAACTAGGATTAAATGAACTCTGGAACATGTTCAGTTCCTTTTATTGTTCAATTTTTGAAAATGTTTACTGCATTTTCATTGGTCCCAATGTTACATATTTTGTAAAATCAGAATTTTTATTAAAAATAACCAATTAACATTCAAATTTGTATAAACTTAATGGTTTTGTTGGTAATTTCATATTTCAACTATGCCTTTTAGGTATGTCTGTTGGTTGTTGGTGTTGAAGTAATCTGGTTATAAGTTTCTTTTTAA
Source organism: Zenarchopterus dispar (assembly GCA_028564865.1). Classification (NCBI taxonomy): domain Eukaryota; kingdom Metazoa; phylum Chordata; class Actinopteri; order Beloniformes; family Zenarchopteridae; genus Zenarchopterus; species Zenarchopterus dispar. The sequence goes on along the minus strand of JAOWBL010000014.1, from coordinate 2,373,538 downwards.
AAAAAGCATTAGTTATGTTAATATTAGTCTGTATATTGTATTTACTCACTAAGTTAAATTATGCAAGACTTGATACAAAGATGCCTATGATAAAAGAAGTGCTGACGTAACATGTCTACGAGAAGAACAGTTTATACTAGATGCATATAATATTAATATTAATATTGTGTTAGTATTAAAATCGGCAATTAGATTTTATTAAAAAAGAAAAAATAACTGCATATTAAATCGCAATATTGAGGGAAAAAAATCACAAATAGATTATTTTCTAAAAATTGTACAGTCCTAATTGTTTCAAATATTTAATTATTACCCTATATTTCAGGGAAAGTCTCTGGTAAGCTTATATTTTTCCACAAAGAACATTAGTACTTCAATGTAATACTAATATGTGACCAGTATCAAGGTTTTATGGGTCTACATGACCTCACGTTCACTACATGTGAGAATTTCAAATCAGATAGTGACTTACATTATGCGGTTACACACGTCTATTAAAATTAAAGGAATACTGCAATAAAAGTGCATTAGCCTGAAAGACTGCAATTTCAAATAGGCGATGGAAATGAGAAAGAAAATGGTTGTAAAAGCAAAAAGAAACAGCTCCCAGCATTCACCATCTGTGCATACTAATTCAGAGGCGCTCCTTCAAAGGCGGCGTTCAACAGTTCCATTTTCTCCTCTCAGACACATTCCACTAGGCAGACACACAACCCCCTCATCCACCACTCCCCGCTTCCCCTCAGCAAGTGAAATGTGGGTTAATGAGGCACCACCCAGCGGCACCGTCAGCAACACCTATACCAGTCTCACCAGAGGGAAGAGAAACCAGAGAGTGGGCAGAGGCATGTAAGACATGAAGCACAGGCAACATCAAAGGTGGATGCGAAGAAAAGTGCAGCTAATTAGACTGAATTACTCAGATAAGTGCGATAACTACGACAAGTCTCCAGGGAAATGAAGACTTGTACAGTAGAGGCACCTCACATCACTGACACTTAGCTCCACGGGAATGTGATGATTGTTATTTTGAGCTTCGGAGGTAAAAATAAAATGACCTTAATGTTATTGTTATAGTACACTGCTGACTGTGTGCTGAGCAGCAGCGGGATACAATTTTTAAAAAATTAGACACTTCAAAAAAGAAAAAAAAACACATTTCCGGTGCATGTTACATTTTTTAATGCTTTGCAGTTGTATATATATAATTCTATTTCAAATTTGTAGATGGGAACATATGTTGGTCAATCACAGTTTTTACACACCATATGGGGAACATTTAGAGATACCACCAATTCCATATTTTCCCAGACAAGGTTGATGAATAGATTCAAGTGAATCTTGTAGGAAACAAGGCAGCCAGACATTTAACCAAAGCCATAGTTCATCCAAAAGTATGCACTACTTTTCTCTCTTCTTCTTTCTTGGTTCTGTAAAACTCTAAACAAGTACAAATGCAAAAATGCCATCTGTTTTTACAGTTTTTTGGTGTAAGGTCACGACAAGGTTCTCTATTCCACATCAGCAAGTTCAGAGCAGTAAAGCAAAGGCAAAATATCAAAATTGCTTAGTGATTTTAGGGGATTATGTGAAGATCTGCTCTGAGATAGTGGAGATCAGGTAATGGAACCTAAAATGCTGAAAGTCCTCAGCTGATCGAAATATTCAAGACTGGAAGCTTCGACACACAGGAGGGGATGACATGATCTCAAAACTGGATATAGTTTTAATGGTGCCTGGGTAAAACCCACAGGAGGTGACAGGTGGTGCAGAACATTTGCTGGTGAAATCCTATAGGTGTTGCTTTGTTTACAGAACATGAAGACAACAGGAGGCTTTCCAACCACAATGATGAATATTTAGAGATATCTACATGCATGCTAAGAATGAGTGTGTACACCAACACTGAGACCCCCCTCCACCTCCCGAAGTTTCCATAATACCAGGGTAAAGTTCCTGTGCTGGATATGATATTTAAATAAATTAACAGCACTGGATTTTTTTTTTTATGTTATTTTAAAATTCAAAATACATTACATCTAACATTAATCAATTCTTGCTTATTTACATAGCTGAAATATCTTTTCAAAGAATAATTTTGACATTTAAGAACAGCAGCAAATCAACGTGTACTGTTGTATTTGTTCATTTGTGGGTTCAGGTCATTTTGGTCTTATTCATATTTCATGTGTTGGGTGGTGGAAATGTTGCAGATGAATAATACAGGTGGTTGATGACCTCAGTCTATCACGTTGCCTCTTTTGCATGAGGTTTTCCATGAACGGCAAAGCACATGTGCTCATATTCAACAAGGACAAAAGAGGGTGTATTTTCTGTTGAGGAGAGATAGTTCAAAGGAGCCAATTCATGCAAATGATGACCACAGCTATCATGTGATAGGAGGCCTTGTAATAAAGATAAAGTGCCCTGGAAAGACTCACGCTTTGAAGTGATACAAGGAGGACCAGATATTCTGCTGAGAAGCATAGTTTATTATGCTTGATGTGGTTGGTATTCTAAATTGAGTGTGTGTGTGGGTTTATTCTTCAGAATTGCTGTTTCACCCAGTTATTTTATTTTCTGTTTGTTGTAAAGCCATTATCTATTTTTATTTCTTATTTATTCATTTTTAGTTAAGTGCCAAGCAATGCAGCCTCTCTACTGTATGATATTTGAACAGGATTCACATCAAAACAAATCAAATATTAAGTATTAGGTGTGTTTTAGATGTCTTTTTAAATAATATATTATGTTCATGTCCCAACTCAATTTGTGTTACTTGAATTACAAGTTTCATTTGAGTAATGTTCTTGTACAGATATTTGTGCAAAGAACCTGGTGCAAAATAAACAGAAAAAATTGAGGTTTTTTATTTTTGTACAACATCTAAAAGGATGTGTCTGTGTTAAAAGTGGTTTTCAATATTGCACTCATGAGTCAGTGTAGTAATGTTTTTATATCAAAATAGCTGTCATCATTATTAGACTCTGAAGCTCAGTGTGTCAGCGGCTCATGTATAATTGATGAAGCAGCAAACCATGTAATTACTCTCTGATCACAGAGAAAAACAAGGGTTTGATAAAACCAGCCATAATCTCAATAATGCCTAGCGTGTGTGTTTGTCACTCAATCAGCAGAGTGACATTCTGTCACGCCACAGCCAGCCCCTCCTTCTGACTGACAGAGGGTTATGGATCAGCAGCTACACAAATCCAACCTTCAGAGCGACAGGTAGATGCAGTGACTGCAAACACGCATTTACACCTCACAGATATCATATCAAACAAGAGTAGATCTTTTAACTGGAAGCGTCCATGTCACACTGTGGTGATTACGATGCCATGAGATAGCTTAAGGTTCTGTTCTTCAAACGCTAGCTGTGCTTTGAGTTCTGCATCTGAGAGGAGGAGAAAACACTCCCATCATTGCTGGCCATCTGTGCTGCATGACAAATGGAAAAAAAAACGGAGTCTCATCCCAGAAGAAAGAGGTAGAAGAGCAGAACCAGAAATTAACAGGGCTAGGATGTGACATGATGACTAATCTTGAAGTTTAGCTTCGTGTGTGTGGGGGAAGAAAAAGTAAAACCCACTGTTGGCATTTAGTGACACTGACAAATAATGAGTTAGTTTTTTGAGGAGGCCACTTGCCTGAAGCTGCGCTCTAATGAACCACTGCACATCAAAATAACATCTTTCATATTGTCTGCTTTTTTTTAATCTGCAGCAGCAGCTCACAAACAGTGCATTTATCTTTCCACATTTCCCAACATCATTCATTCATCATCTTCACTCAATTTTATATTAGATCAGGAGAAATTGCATTGATTACTTTTTAGACCTCAACATTGTATGTAAACAAACCTGCAGTAAACATCTATCATAGAAAAAAGCTCTATTTTAATTAAAATTACATTTACAACAATTGCTGAAAGAATTACTCATTTCTTTTACTATACTGGAAGTTTATACTGGAAGAGTCTTTTTTAAAAATTATAGTTTCTATGTGTGTTTTGACTGGAAAAAAAGATGATTATATGTCAGGGCTATAGAGTGAAAGAATAAATAAAGTGCCCATCCAACAAATATTTTATTAGGTTTCCACAAAGTAAAACCTTAACTTTCTGAATATTACATTCTGTAACTGAATGTCAATATCTGCATTGGACTTTTCTTCTATAGTTTCTCTGAAAGTAGGCAAGTATCTTAAAATTTTTATTTAAGAAAATATTCACATTTGTTCTTCCTTTGTACTGATGATTCATCCAGAAGATGATCATATCCACCCAAGTAGTGCAGCTCTCATTTTTCTCATATTCTGCTTCTGGAGCACAAAGTACAATCTCCCACTTAAACATGACTCTAATGAGGTGCATTTGTATGGAAATATATATCATTCCCACAATATTATATAATACCTCCAGCAATTTCTGGGTCATGCTTTTTCTCTCAGCTGCCTCCTGAGCAGCTCCTTTTAGAGGCCAGTTTGAGAATGACCAGAGGTGACTGACCTCAACCAAAGACAAACCTGATTTCACCTTCATCCAAGCCTTATTTAAGAGAACCACCACACCACCAGCCCAGTCTGCCATTTCAGAAACACTGCTCTCAATGTCCATGCAATGTTGCGAAGTGTCAACCAAGACAGCTCTACAACAAACAGAGCCTTGAGGAGCTGAGAACAACTTCACCCAGCCCCAGAACCCTACAACTTTGGCACCTTTTTAACTACCTTGGTGACTTCAGCCCCATGTCATGGGTGTCATGGGTGAACCAGCTTGGAGTCTACAGACTTGGTTTTCTCTCTAGAAGATGTGTTGTTGGGCTTAAAAAGCTCCTCAAAGTATTCCTCCCACTACCCAGTTACAGCCCCAATCGAGGTCAACAGCACCCTACACCCACAATACACAGTGTTTGGGAGACACTGCAAGGTCCAGGGAAGCTACACTCTCACCTACTGGGGAGAACCCCAACACACAGCTTCCTAGCCAACGGGCAATAAGTAATCCAACTCCGACTTAACGCCTGTCACCATGGGCAACTTGAGAGCTAATTTCAGTGACCTAGGGTCAGGACAACAAGGGCGATGCCTTTGGTTGTTACTCATCCCACATAGCACCTGGCACATATGGCCCCTCCTTCAGGTGGTGGGCCAGCAGGAGGTTTACTACTTCACTTTGGGTAATAATAGCTCCTTCCCAAGGTGAGGAACAAATCCATTTGTTTCCAGTAAAGCCTTGTTGGGCTCAGACTTAGAGATGCTGACAAAATCTGAGATTTAATCAGTCTCACAGGTAAGAGGTAGGTGGTATTTAATTTTCTCTTTGTTTTATAAAGCAATGACTTATCTGGCCTCCATAAATTTTTCAAAAAGATCAAGCAGGTCAAACTAAGAATATCACTGGAAACCTCAACTCCTCAGGCCAATAACTACACAAAAAGCAAAATTAAAATTAGAAAAACATAACATTTATCATGGGCACATTCGATATGCACAGGGATGAAAAATGTCAGCATACACAGACCTACCCCCAGGGTTTTTACCAGCATCTGATGTTTTTTCTGCAAGTAATCATAATGGCATAAGAAACAACACCTACATAAACAGACCATCAGCAGTCTGTACACACATATATCCATATACTCCCCATATACTATCACACACACACACACACACACACA
>JAOWBL010000014.1:2343895-2355447 GCA_028564865.1 Zenarchopterus dispar | reverse complement strand
TTCTTGTTCAGACAGAGACGTGCAGTAAACTGCACTCATGACACAGGGCAGAGTGGCCCAGACTAAGTTTTCCATGACAGCGGGCCAACTTCCTCAGCGACATGACCTCATGACATTCTGGCCTCAACAAGAATTGCTTTATTGTGTCAGATTTGATTGGGAAAACTGTAAACCACATTAGAATTAGATAACTGAAGTAACTCAGAAACATAAATGGAACAAAAAAACAACAACAAAAAAACCAACTTTGTGAGCTTGAGCATGGAAAAGGTTATTTTCAAATGTAAATATATAAATACAGTTAATATAGGACTTTGATTGAATTTGTAAGTTTTCTGGAAGTTTGAATGTCCAAAAGGGATTGGTGATGTATTCTGTGACGTGCAGTCAGCTGCTAGTGCCCTGGATCTTGAAGGATTCTTGTTTCTGTTAACTCAGTTTGGAGGATAGTCTTGGCCAGGACTCTGGTAACTAAATGAAATACCATTTAAGACTGTGATCCTGGTGGATATGCATCCCATTTGAGTGAGATCTGAAAACTGAGATAATGAATGAAGTGTAAGTAGGAAGTACAGTAACCACAGTGTGGCGTGGCTGCTTTGTTCTATTGTTGAGTAAAGGAAATAGCAACAGTATTAAATTCAATTGACAGGCTTGACCTGCCTTTGTTTGCTTCGTGTCTCCTTTGGTTCCAGGAAACCAATTTCCTCAGGTCACTTTCACCCAGAAAACCTTCACACAGAAGACGTCAGTGGATTAAAAGTTAAGCTGATGAATCATATCAGACAATTGCTCTGTTTTCCTTTAAAGAAGGATGCAGAGTTGTGACGGTGGATGCAGCAAACTCTCAATCCCTGCAGATCACAGCAGCATTGTTCAGCTGAAACTTCAGGCATTGTGTGATCTTCCCGTCCTCTGTCGCTGAGGGAGAACACAGACATGTCTGTCTGCCGCCTCTTGGGACAATACGCCACACACATCAAAACAACGGTCTCTTCGCTCTGTAAACACGACAACAAAGAATACATGTCTGGTGATCAAGCTCATGAGGAGAAATTAAAGAAAGAAAAAGCCACAATACGCACTCAAATACCTTAACAGTAAATTATACTTTAACAAAAGTAACAGTAAATCCTACTTTGATCAAAAATGCGATTCAATAGAATCATTAAAAAAATTTTTTTTTTAAAGTAATGAAACCCAGGAAAATTTGTTGGTTCCCCCAGAAAAGATTGAAAATAATTTGACCATAATGACTTACTAAACTGCGGTGTGTCCTATAATTATCATCTCAGGCATTTTCAGTCTTGCAATCAGCAAGTCTTCCTACTGAAAGCATGAAAAGTCATCCCTCTGCTGTTTGGTGTCAGGGTGTTCACCACACCCAGCATGGACCAGAGATAACAAAGGAGAACGTTGTCTGAGGAGACCAGAAACAAATTTCTAGAAAAACATGTTAACAGATAATATGAATCATAACCAAAGAGTCCAGATCAACCTCCAAAGGAAGTAAAGATGAACCCCCAAATGAATGTACATCAGTGTCAGGTCACGCCATCTGTCAGCGTTCGAGCTGAAGTGGACGACCGAATCCTGTTAGAAGGAAATCATAAAAAAGCCTGACTGGAATTTGTCAAAATGCATTTTGATGAGCCACAAAGCATCTGTGAGAAGGTTGTGGTCCTTTAGATGAGTGGTCTTCAGGGCTTATTGTATTGGTACAAAACCCTAGACTCCTTAGAACAGTCCAATTATCCAAGTCCTCTGGAACATCTGTGGAAAAAGGTGAAGCATGCCGTTTGGAGAAGAAACCCTCCGAACCTGAAACAGCTGCTCTGGAGCAGTTTACCCAGGAGGAGTGGACCATCATACCTGTCTGCAGGTGCAGAGGTCTCAGTGAGAGTTACAGGAATCACTTAATTGCAGTGAATGGGTCAAAAGGTTGCGCAACAAAATATTAAGTTGAGGGTTCCATCATTTTTGCCCAAGTCAGTTTTATTTTTCTTTAAACTATTATGTTGAGCAACAATTTAAATGCCATGTCTGATTTTCATTAGTCAATACTCAGTAAATTATTATTCAATCTTGATTTGAACAGGGTGTAGCTATTTCAGTGACCAGTTGGGTTTTTCTTCCTTTAATGTAATTTTACAAGTGCATTTGGCCACATTTGTGTCATGCAATGATCCATGCTGGATGTTTCACAGATAAAGATTGTTGACAAATATATAACTTGTTACTGATGTGATTCATCAGTTGTTAAAATATTGCTAATTACCATTTCTTCTTTGATTACTAACAGGAGCCCAATAAAGAATGTCAGAAGTCAGTAATTATATTAACATTTATTTAAGATAAAGCCTTCTATAGACAAAGAAAAATGCATTTTTAAGATGCCATTGCTTTTCCAGTTTTTTGAGACATGACAAATATTTCTGAAATAACTTCAGTGATTGTACAGGACAGCAATTGTCACAGTTGCTCTCAGTAGGAACAGAAAGACTAAGTATGATAGGAAGTTATTTGGAAGAAAAAAAAATGATGCAAGTTTTTACTTCATTTCCGTGTGTCTGAATCTTTAAATTTCCTTTTTGTTTGTTTTCTTTAAAAAAAATCCATAATGCTGAGCAGAAAATATTACTCTCTCTCTCTCTCTCTCTCTCTCTCTCTCTCTCTCTCCAAAAACAAACATCCAAAGACAATTTTTTATTTAAGGTTTTAATTATATTGGAATCAGAACCACTTCCCATTTTCTATTTAACAATTTCTAAATTGTTCTAATTCTAAATTATTGTTATACATTTATTAAGCACATTTATGTGTTTTTTATTGAATTGATTTATGTTTTAGAATGTTTTTAGAATATTTTTTTTCCTTTTTTGATTATGGGGGTGGTACAAGGTCTCAAAAATGTACATATCAAATATCTAGCCTTACAGGGTTAAATATCTTCCTCTCAAACAATGTTAGTGTATTTGGAAGTTGGCCTAGCATGGCCCTCTCACTGTGAAGGCTGTATCGCTACGTTTTTGCGTGATATTTTCCCATTGCTTGCAGTAAAGCTTCTGGTGTGCAGTGTACGTCCCTCCACTGTTGAAAAGCTGTCTCCGCTGCTTTACAAACGCTGGTATGATGAAGATTATTTCCTATTGTGATGCCCAAGCTTTATCATCCCACACAGTTTGCTGCATCTGTGCTGGACATGTTGTTCAGTGACATCTGCACCAACCACATCTTTGTCATGATTAATAAATGGGGATATAGAGCTAAAGCGCTGTTTTGGATCTTTCCCATGGTTTCAGTTACAATGTATATAAAATGAAACAATTGAACGTGAACGAATGTCTTCTGGAGTGATAAGTTGTGCAGCTCTAATTAACAGGTTAAGAGACGAGACGATTTCACACTGACAGAAGTCTGCAACATTTATAACTAGCTGTCCTCATGATCAGTCTTCACTGCTTTGATAAAATACAAATAACACGTTATTAACAAAAGCCTGCTTACAGTCAAGCAGTAATATATAAGCCATGCCTCATTGGAAACAGACACCACTATTTATTTTAAAAATCCATTTAGACTTACCATATCTATCATCATATCATTTGATAAGGAGTTATTGCATCATGTTACTTGTTAACACGTTTGTAAACAATAGCCTATGGGTAATAATTTCCAAGACAGTCTATGATGAACGAGTCCGGGGCTCTCTTTGTGAAGATGCAGACTCATTTTTCACAAAACGTATCTTTTTTTTTTTCTCAGCACATTAATATCAGTGATCATCTCAGAAGCTAGTATTTTCCTTCGTTCTCCTCATCCCTCTCTCTCTCTCTTGAACTGTGGACATATCTGTAGCTGATTGTGCATCTTTCTCCCTGCTTCCACTTGTTGGCTGGCGTTTCCCCCTTGTCTCCTCCACCATCTTATCTGAGCAGCCTTCTGGTGACCCCGCTCCTGGCTGCTTGCCAGAATGCAGATCTCTGCATCTGTCTGTCAGCAGAATACCAACTGATTAATGTTTTCCCTGTGACTATTAGTAAAGCTGCAGAGGACCCACTTCAGCTGAGCGCCGGGGCTTAAGCTGCACTGAACCACATGCGGATGACATAAACATCATGATCCTGCATGTTTATGTGTTTTAAGCTGGGAAGAGTTGGCTGCTGCCCATTCTGACAATCAATAATATAGTTGTTCTACTGTAAAATACAAACACTGTTCTCAGTTATTTATGTGAAGGCTGAAGACTGAGAGCGCACAATGCTTTTGATTTTATTTAGTGCCTTTCCCCGTTCCTCGGTGTGACAGAAGCCGTTCGCTGGCTTTGATCTTGATTTTCTGCACAACAGCAGAATCGTTGTGGTGTAATGATAAAGCACTGGTGTCTAGGCCGCTGGCACCAGCAGTGATCCACGGGCACTCTGCAGGACACACCCTGACTACTTGGCTCATTTGTCTCATCTATCTCCTCTCCTCTCGCACAGGGAAAGAGCCCAGCGCTGCAGTCATTTGTTTTCAGTATGAAAAGGGAAAAGATGCACTTGTGAGACATGCTTCAGACTCAGAGTGGGTTTCTACTGACATGGTGTGTAGGTGGGATAGCTCCTTGTTTGAGAGTTCTATTAATTTCATTTTACCTTTTCAGATTTCCCCCCCTCTTTGAAAACCTTGCAGTCTGTCATTTTCTCACTCTCTTGAGTGCTCCTTCCAGCTGCTTTATTTCACCTGCCAGTAATAACCTTCCCCAACGGGGCCGAACTTACTGCCAGCTATTAAGCACAGCAAGAAAGGCATGACTTTTAAACGGGCTTCACATTGGTTCATGTCAGTTGGGAATCATGTCCAAACAGGGAGCTATTTCCAGGAAACTTTTCCTTCGCTTTTGTGCAATAGAAACTAAACTTTTCACATATGCACCCTTTTTACTACCATTTCTAACTCATGAAAAAGGATATAACCATTAATGAATTGGTCCATCGAAGAGTTACCACAGATAAATGATTGAGTATAGATGAGACTTTTTTTTTTTTTTGGTGGAGTGTTTGAATTTTGTCAACAATCAAGATAATGGAGGGGCGCCACCATCATGTGAGTAGCAGAGTTTCCTCACATCTGGCATATCTTCTGGCTGACGACCAGCCGTCTGAAGTTTGCATGCTCTTCTCGTGTTTGTGTGGGCTTCCTCCCAGACCACGAAACCAGGAATGTTAGGTTAACTGGTGATTCCAAGTTGTCCATGGGAGGGAGTTTGTTTGCACTGGTTGCCTCTGCGTGGCTTTGTGATGGAAGGGTATCTGGTCCAGGGTGTACCCCGCCTCTCATCCAGTCTCACATAAAAACTCAGCGTAGTGCTGTAGCTGGATGGATTTTATCCAAGCATAATGCGTTTAGTTAATAATTACATTTAAAAATAAACACCCAAGAAGGCTTACTGTCTGATACTGTAAAACATATTTTACCCAGGGTGACAAGTTTTGACTGTATATTTATGCAGTACTTCAGGTTCGTCTCGGTCAACAGTGTAGTGACGGGATGTGGGAATAAATGCCAGCGGCAGTTTTGGTTACAATTTCTTGTGGGACAGATAAGAGTTTTTCTTTCTTGTAAGCTGTCAGTATGGATATAGAGACAGGCTCGACTGTGTCATCATTTACTCTGTGGCACGCTAAAGTCATAAATGTCATCTCCGGAGAAAGATCAAAAGCACAAGTTTGACAGAACCCAGTGGTCACTATTCTGCATTTGCATCAAGGTTTATTGTCTTTTATAATGTACAATGTACAAAAATATAGGGTAAAAAAATTCACAGTGTCTAAAAGGCAGTGATTATAGTCTACATGACAGGTCTAACAGTACACCTGGTAAGTTGCATAGAAGGGCACAGAGCTTCACATCACAGGGGACAGAGCTCAGAATCACCAATCACATCACCGGGCCAATCTATCTTTTTTTTTTGTTTTATTTTCACTTTGTTTTTATTATTTTTTCCCACCATCTGTGATATCTGCTGGTCATTTTCCTTGCTAGGGTAAGTTGTTTTCATTCTGGGTTCAAGAGTCTGGGAACACCATGTTTGAGCAGCTGGGAAAGATCATAAGTAAGAAGCGCTCAGTCACATTGTGGAGCTCTGTCCCCAAACAAACCTCGCGGTTTGCTGTGTACTTAGCTGCTGCACTTTTTTTTTTTTTTTTTTAGAAAACAACTATAAGGCTTTTTTTTTCTTTTTCCTTTTTTTTTAAACAGTGTTAGCTATACAATATACAGATAGATTTACACAATCTTCTCTCAGGGACATTAAATGGGCTGAAGGCTGCTGCTCTTATATACAGATAGAGCTCTCATCTCGTGCATGTACATTAGCTGAACTGAAAAGCATGGCTGGGCTAGCGTTCATCAACCAGGCAATAATAATAAAATACCGCAGTGAAAATGCCCTTTATAAACCAAGCTGTGACTATAAATAATATCCATTCCACCTCTGCAGGAATCAAAGGCGTGTTGCTTTAACTTACAATGTTTAACATCTCATACATGAAATATAGAAAAAAACAGTAGAATACCTAAAGAGTGACAGAACGTGGAAAAATGCACATATACATAAAAAAAACCTTTACAGTCTTATGTATGAAAGCATTTACATTGTACAATATGCAGTCACCTCCCTTTGTTTATTCACACAAACATTCCGTGTTGTTTGCGCGTCTGCACATTCACACTCGCATGCGTTCGTTTTGATCTTCATATGGACAAATGTCTAAGCAAGTGTAATTCAGTTTTTTATTCTTTTCAAGTAGGGCGAAAGGGCTGTTTTGTTAGTCGCTGGGTAAAAATAAAAATAAAATATTAAAATTCATTGTTTTAGAGCATTTCACGTACTGTCGATGCAGGAATTACGAAACTGCTAAATCAAAATTCAGAAACGTGTTCACCGAAGGGAAATGAAAAAAAAAAAAATCAAAATTAATCAGTTATATCTTATTTAACAAAATATTTCCTCCTATGCTACGGCTCAACTGAGCGTATATCAATTATTTTGAAAAACAAACATTAAAAAAGAAAAAAAAAACAACAAACAAAAACAAACAAGTGCCAGTCTATTAGCTTATTCTACCATCATAGAAAACCAAGTCCAGTTTTTCAGCACACTGGCCATATTTGATATGACCACCGAGCTATTTAGCACTCAGTAGAATTGCATTCATTCAATGGAGAATTAATTGGAGAATCAATCAATTCTCTTTCAAAAGTCTTTATTGTTCTTGAAAATGATTAAAAACATAACAAAATGAACAAAATTGTCACCCCTGCCCTCCATTGCATACAGGCACCCTCGGCATCCCCAGAGCTTATGCATTTCGCATCGCTCCTCACACACCTTCATTCGACCTCACGAGTAAACGTCCTTGTCAACAAAAGGCGCGGGGCTGTAATCATAAACAGACTCGGAGAACATTTCTCTCCTGCTGAGGGTGATGTTGCTCGTTGTGACTTTTTCAAAACAGTAATACAAAACCTTAATCAACTTTAAGGTTCTTATCTTTTCTGTCTGGTGAAGTATCAGCAATAGAGGGAGTGCATTTCCCCCCAAACAAGCAAGCTGATATTGATCTGTAATTTATTTCATCATCGACTTCATTGAGTTCTCTCTTTTGTTGTCTCCTTGCTCGGTGCTCTGTAGCAAGGGCATGACCATGTGAGCCTTTGTTCTCTGTAACTGCTTTTGTTGTTGAGGGACTTGGGTTCTTTGCAGATTGAGAATGTGGAATGAGGCATATAATGGTTCAGAGAGTCAGGTTCAGAGAAATGTATTTATTTTTTCTAAATCGTCGTATCTGCATTAGTCTCCAGCACCTGCATTGAGGGGGTTTGGTCACAAAGCCAGAAGTCGTTCTTCCTCAAGTTTTTCCCGCTTTTCCCCACGATGTCAAACAGTGAGTTCACACAGCTATATCCAGTCAGGCCCTTATGAAAGCAAACCTCCAACTGGTTGCATAAGTTCCTGACTTTACCAGGTCACAGGCATTGTTCTCCAAACCCACATCTCCCCATGGAAAGTTCCAAAAAACATTCTTGAAAACACAAACCCCGCCATGCAGAAGAGACGATGGGGAGCAAGAAGAGGGACAATTGTGAGCAAAGAAACCTAGTCAAGCTCAGAGAAATATTTCAGTTTATGTTGGTTCAGCACAACACGGCGTCGGGGCGGTGTCTTTTTTGGGGGCTGGGAGCGAACTGGGTTTTGTTGGTTGTGTCTCAGCTGTTGTTACTGTGGTTGTAGGTTCTGCAGGGAGAAGGGGAGGAGTTGGGCTGGTAGTCGAATTTGCCAAGCGATGTGGGGTAGTAGGTGGTGGTGTAGACGTTGGTCTGCTGCAGCGGCGTTGGATAGAAGTTGGATCTTTCATCAGGGAGCAGGTTGTTCTTGTTCAGCGTCTGGGATGAAACAGCAGAAAAGAAAGGACGACTTTAGCTATCGCTTTTACAGCATCGTGTAAATGGTAGATTCATACTTATAGCTCCGATGTATCTTGTGGGACTTTCATAGCAATAAAATATCTGTCCAAGTGTGAGTTATAGGTATTGGTTTATGAATGTGCTCTTGTTTCTTCCACTGTAATCGCTCATAATATTAATATAAGTGTTGATAGAATATACACTGATAATATAAACTGATAAAACTTGCACAAAGTTATGAGACTTTTCAGTTATGATTAGACCAAGCACTGAGGATTCAACAGTAGGGGGTTATTTATAATGAATGGACAGTCCATTTAATTTCTAATGCTACTGGAGCTGACATCAAAGGAGGCTTTTTGGCGTGCGGATGAATAAAATACAAGAACCACGAGAGTGCGACTTGCTTGTGGATGTGTATTTATACTCAAAGCAAAGCAGTATAACAAATTTGATTTAAATTGTGTCAAGTATAAGCAATACTCTAATATATGAAATAAAATGAATTCACAGGAGCGCTCTTAAATATAAACAAGTCCAAAACCCAAATTTTATTTTCACACAATTGCCAAGTCTCTAGTAAAAAGCTGAACATAGGGTGAAACACTTTCCAGAAGAAGCATTAGACTAATGTAATCCATCTGAACCGCTCTAGGGACCAAGGCAGGAAGATAATCAGGTTAGAGTCAGTGAAACACACTACAGAGGCAACAGAAATTGGCCCGAAGAAAAGAAGAACCTATCGCACAAAAAGTGCGGTAGTTGTACACAGCGACATCACCTGCACATCCAGCAGAGCCGGGCCAACCCCCTGTGGTCATTAGAGCTAATGAACTCGGGCTCTCAGCGGCACCGCGGCTGTCAGCACCACATCCACACTGCTACAACAAACAAAGTGATGGCAACAGGTACCAGGAGGCCGAGACCATCAACAACACAGGGATGGGGAATTGTTGCCAGGCACCATGTTACTGCAATGCTCTGGTTGATGAGAAAAGTTGAGACAAATTTCTACTTGAACCCAGGTACTTAGGTGGACTTGTTTGTTCTTCTAGATGCTTCTTTAGCTCTGAACTCAAGATGCCTTTCAAATGAACCAAGAAAGTCAACAAAAAAATACATATCTATTTTTACCTTCTAATAAAGCACAACAATTAATAGGCAGTAAATGCAATATGATAACACTGAAAGACCTTGCGCTAAGAGCACTAAATTGAACAAGTTTATGAACTTGAAATGAGAATAGTTTTGTGACTTGGTGTAAATGTGAATGCACAGTAGACTGATGGCAGTAGGAGGGAGAAGATTACTAATGCTTTTCAAAGTTAATGAGCCTCTTTCATAAGTGTGCAGGTAGGAAGGCTTAAAGCCTCCAGCGTGAGCTCCGTATAAGACCGAGGAGGAGCAAAGAAGAATGGTCATTTATTTTCTCTACTTACTTCACTATTTAGACAAATGAATGAATAAAACCTATTAATTAATCACGAATCACACTTGTTGCCCTTGAATCTTAACCTTGTTTTTGGAGTAGTATCTGGTAAACAGATCTTTGATTTTCATTAGTATAATATTAAAAGACGCTTCTCCGCAGTGCTTTGAGGATCACATGCCTTAAATTCCATGGGTGTGTACTTTTCATTCTTTGGTGTGGTGTTGCCCTTGTAGTTGAGGTGGTTCGGGGTGGTGGGATGAATGATGGCGGACTCTTGTGAAGGCTTGTGAAAGCGCTGGCAATACACGTAGAGCAGGAAGGACAGCAGCCCCGCCCCGAGGAAACAGGAAACACCGGTGGCAATTAGGTGGATGGAGGTGAACGCTGGAAAATAGAGGGGACACAGAATCTTGGTTAAGGTTGAATGCACAGCAGTCTGTATCATTATTCTATATTTTAAAAAAATCATAAATAAATACATAAATCTCCGAGGTGTGGCTCTGTGACTTTCCCATGTTTACCTGAATTAGACTGAGTCAAATTTTCAGTAAATGAGGGAGGGGGTGTTGGCTGGTGTTACAGTTGAGGGTTGTAGTTGATATCCTTAAATCAACTTTAGTCTCTCATCAAATAATAATGCGATTCTCTCATTGACTTTGAAACCTCATTGATCATTTTTCATGTTCATACTTACCTTAAAGAGAGCCTTTTAAAATTTTAGTTGCCCCCTCAGCTGCTACTTAAGATGCCACGCAAGGATGACATACATTCCCCGACATCTAATAACAGACCTAGGGTTCTTTCGGGTTGTTCCTTTTCAATTCTTTAAAATGTTTATTAAGAGTCATAACTTAACATGAATTACTGCACAAAATCTTGCCTGTCCTTTTGTCCACAGTTATTTAAGCCTTCACAGTGACAGCAATTCGTGGTTGTACTTCCTATCAGACATTTTTGAATTGCTGGGGGGAAAAAAAACCTCCAGTTTTGATCTCTGTGGTTTTTTTTTGGGGGTGGGAACAAAAACAGGTTTAGGTTTAGGGGTCCCCCCCCCACTGCCTGTGCAGTCACTAAAGTTTTACCGAGTGAAATAACAAACATGTATATGTACATTTGATGCATGAAAACGGGCATCATGTTCCAGACATCTGTGGAAACAGACGGGGGCAAAACAGACTCCAGCAAGCACACAAATGAAGCAGAGGCAGCTGTTAATCCACTTACCCCCACATTGTTGGTCCTTATCAAAACCAGATGCAGGGAGAATGACTGCAGAGAGGAGAGGGACACAAGTCAGACACACAAGCATGCACATGCACACACGTACGCTCCCTGGAGAAACAGCATTCAGAATACCACCGTTGACTGTGACACTGGTGAAGATGACACATGCAGAAATGAAAACAGTCAATGAGAAACTGAAATGTCTTTACACTGTGTAAACAGTCCATGGAGACGGTTCTTTTTATTCATTGCATCTGCAAATCCCCAAAACTTTGGTCATGAAGATGGACGATTGAGTAAAAATCCAGACGGATCCTGTCTTGTCTACATTGGAAATAGTTAATTCGGAGGACATTCATTCAAAGGTGCAAAATGTCCTGCCTTTCTGTCCTGTCCTCCCATATTCTCAAGAGGGACCATGGAGTTAGTGTGTGTGTGTGTGTGT
>JAOWBL010000014.1:2318440-2342711 GCA_028564865.1 Zenarchopterus dispar | reverse complement strand
GTGTGTGTGTGTGTGTGTAATTCCTTTTAATTGTGGTACAAAACTAATTTTCAAACTTCCTGAGAGCCAATTCCCCTCTGCATGTGACCTTAACTGATCCATCTTTCGCCTCATTGAAGTTTGCAATAAAATGTGAAGCGATTTGGTGTTTTGACACCCCATTAATATTAATCGCCTCTGTCTTGACTCATCAAGGATTCTGATCCTGGAGAAGCCCACGCTAGCACACCAAGAGAGATCATTTCAGGAGAAACTCTCTGAGATTGACGTTGGCATAACAAGGCAGGCTGAGGGCCAGAAGAGTAAACTGCTGACTTACTGGATTCACAAGGACTTTATTATGTGTAATTAACAGGAGCAGATGACTCTAGTACACACAGACGATGTCAGATACACACACAAATAGTGGGTGTCCGTGATATAACTGCACATATTTGGTGAAGGTAGACAAAATGTACCCTTAAAGGCTAAGCTATTGAACTTTGTTGGTAAACAAGTAAAAAATGTATGAAAAAGGATCCAGGAAGGCTGAAAAAGGGTTGCAGCAGGACTTGGGGTAGAACTCTTTATTTTTGTATAGACTTTTGTATAGACTCATCATTTTAATCCACTCCTTAAGGTTCTCCTCAACTTGCCCCAAGAAGTGGAGAGTGCATGCACAGAGTTTCAGAGGTGATACGTGTATTGACAACATGTTGGTGCTGGAACATAGGCCCAAAGTTCTTGTTTTCTCACACAATTTCTTCCACATCCTATAACCGACTTTGGAAGTTGATACTCAAGTAAAATACTAAACTTGCAAATAAGGTGCTTTTATATCAGCTCTTTCAAGTTTTGTCCATTAAAGGTGCTTTTACTCCACAATCCACATTCACACAGCTCCTACTCTGCTGTATATCTTTATTTCTCCTCTTTGCCCATGTAGTGCTTTTTCTCTATTGCACACGCTTACATACGTTGTGAGGGAGTGTAGGATGTAAGGTATTATTCAAAGACACTCTAACATGTACCTGGGGAGACCAGGGAGCAAAGCACTGACCTGCCATGTGCACTACCTCTTGACCAACAGCTGGAAACAACTCTACATAGATGTATTAGTAATGGGCTGGACTGGTTCCAGAGTATGAATCCATGGATCACAACTTTCAGTGGGCATGGTCCAGCTTTTGTCCAAATGCTGCAAGTTTTAGTAAACCAGTTTGGATTCTTCTTGGGAGCTAAGAAAAATCCCAAACCATGGCCATGTTCCACCCTCACACATATCTTGTGAAAATCATGGTATCGCATTCATTTTTGCATCCTTGTTGGGAGTCCAAAGCAATAAATGGCAAGAAAAGTATCACATGCCCTGTCCTTGCTGTAGGCTTTGTTTGGTGAATGTCAGAAGTTTAGTCAGATTTACCTTAAATGAGTCCAAAATGTAATATGGAATTTATCATAGCATAAGCTTGAATTTTTTTTTCTTTGTTTTCAATTGTTCTGCTTGACACTTTTACACTCACATGGAATACAAAAGCTTTGGAAAAGATTCTGACCATTAAAACAGCAAGCACCAGATCTAAAATACTTGTTTAAAAATGTCAACATTAAGGCCTCAAGCAGTTTGCGGTGACATGGCTATCCTGAAACCACCATTAATGTTAACAAAAGAAACAGACTGCGATCTCAAATGTCATGCACGAGAGTTTTACACTGCACTGCTGCCTCTGAATGGCCTCTGAGTGGCCAATCTCAACCTCTTCCGACATCTCTGAAATGGGCTGCGTAGATATCTGACAGCTGACTGACTCACCAGGTATTTCATTGCAGTCTCTGCGCTGAGTGTTGTTTCCCACACAAGGGCTGTTGCCCTGAGCACCACACACTCGACTTCTCATTTGCAAGCCTGACTCATCACAGGCTGACCACAGCGACCAGGCCATCCAGCCACCTAAACACAGAAAAAAGATCAATCAATACAAATCCAGACGACCAGAAGGCGGCATCAAACCCTGGCCTGGAAATCGCTGCGCCCACCCAAGCTGTCAGCACCTGCCTAAGCAGCATTACCGGCTGGCCCAAGAACCCAAAATACACTAAAAAAAGCATTTGTGATGTAAACGGGACTGAAAGAATACACCCAAACAGTGTGTTTAGTGCATAGTAGAGATATTTGGCTCCTGAGCCAAGCTTTAATACCGTTTCCCAGCAGCAAGCCACCAAGCAGTAAACGAAAGCCCCTGCTCAAGAGGAAAAGGAAAAATCCCAACTCTCAGCTCCACTCTTTGAGCCATGCACTTGCTGCACTCTTTCACCCTGTATTCAAGAGCACTGGAGTGGAGGGAGCACAGGCGACTGCAATGAAAGGCTGATTTAAAAAAAAACAACAAAACAAAACAAAAGCAAAACAGATGACTGTTACTCAGTGTGCTATGAAGTGTGTAGATTTGGCACGGAGATTCTTAGAGGAGGCACGGACAGGCCCCTTTTACCTTTTCTACCAACGAGCTGCATGCTCTCCACCATCTGTTCCCTTCTTTCTGCACAACCATCTAAACACACACACACACACACACACACAAAAACACCAAGCACCTCAGATGTATTTAATGACAATGCATCACTCCAAGCGGCTTTAATTGCTTCATTTATTTCCTTTCATTTTCGTCACCCAAAGGGCCTGCCTGATTGAACTGTGGACTCGAATGAAACGGCATCAAGTCTGCAGCTCCTTGTTAGTATGCCGTCCTGACCATTCTTCCTGCTGCCCTCCATTGCAGGTGGAGACTTTAATCAAATGACCTGCAACAGGGCTATCAAGCATCCCTGTGACTGACAGCCAGCTTGCTTCTAATTACACATGCAAATAGGGCTGCGGTACCAGGAGAACCCCCACAGATGAGTGATGGCACGCCTTTCAATAAATGAGTGGACAAGGGGACAGATCGAGGCTGGGAGAGTGCGAATGGAACGTGTTGGTGTACGTCAAAGAGGAAAGCCTTAACTTGATATACAAGAGGCTGATTAACATCTAGTGGTGAGGGGGTGCAAAAGCCATTAAGCACTCTGTAATTACCAGGGAGGCTGACCGTATGACTTACTCTGTCTGTGAGTGACAGACGGACTGATTCAAAACAAAAGCACCAGAAAATGATGCTTTAGGAGAAACAACCACTTAATCCAGACAGATTGCAAGAAATCCCTCTGGACAAACAAGCATACATTTAAGCACATAAGTCATCCTGGGTCATGTGTTTTCTCTGCTGGAAAAAGATAGAAATACATATAGAATCACAGTCCAATATGAGTCTTGATGCTGGACTCGTGAATCTTTCACACTGTGGGAGCAGAGTGGAAGTAAATGCAGGAGGGATGTTTTACACTCAACACATATATTTGGAGGAAAAAAATACTGATTTCTAATGAAAAGAGAAAAGTAACGCAAAGCAAACTTTTTAAAGAGCTTTTTTTTCTCTTTTAAAGCTGAAGTTATGTCACATTTCTAAAAGATATCAGTGGTTTTATAATATAGTTCATAAAACTGACTTTACATGAAATTGACAGTTTTCCAAGAGCGAGACAGTTTTACACTTCTCCCTAATTAATGCCAACAACATATCTGCTTTTTAAAAAAGTGACTTGTTTACAAATCTTAGATGCTCCACGGAGCACTTAAAGGTTTTTGAACGTTTCTCTTTTTTTTTTTTTGGTGGATGTGTGTCTGTGTGTGTGAATGGATCAGTGTGAACCTTCATAGAGATGGCCTTTGCTTTGCTTTGCTTTGAGCTACACAAACAAAATTCCATTTTCCTCCTTGGTGAGCTCAGTGGAAGCAGAACATTTTGTTATCTCCCAAACCTTGTAAACAGAAAAGTGAAACCATGTGAAAGAAACACACGGGAGGTGCATGAATGTTTGTCAGGCATCCTCAATGAGTCTACATGAATGAATGAGACAGACAGCAGAAGACATGTGAGTTGTGACTGTCCACAAATCTGGGCAAATGAAGCTGAGAAAAGTTTCCTGTTGGTGTTTTTCAGGTAAAACTTTATATTTTCCTTGTTTTCTGTTATGAATTGTTCTGTTATTGTTTTTAATTTTTTGCTGCATCCAGAATTCTGGTCAGACGCCGATACTTTAATATTCCTTTGTTTTTTTTTGGTTACATCGGCCACACAGCGTATACACTGCAGACAAGGACTCAAAACCTCACATGACTCTAGATTTCCATATGTGCAACAACATGACTGGCTCTCTCTTTAGACATTTCCTGACATGTTACCATGGTGCTCCTGTGCACAGCAGGAAAAAAGATGGTGGGAGGATGGGTTGTTTTCGCAGCGTGAATGTCTATCTTTTCATTTATCACAGACCTGGTTTATTCATTAGGAAGAGATGAAAGAAGCAATTTAGCAAAGGTTCAGCATAGAAATGACATGGTGTGGGAGATGATTGGTCTGATGAAAGCAGCTCAAGCTGCGGTGGCACTACAGAGTCGGGGTTGGCATTTATGCATGACCTTACCATCACATGGGTGTGTGTTGCATAACGCCTCCTCTGTGTGTAGGCCGATGCAAATGTCCCCTCCGTTGACAGGTGTGGGACTGTTACAGGAGCGTGTCCGTTGGTAGTGACCACCACCGCAACCCGCTGAGCACTGAGACCAAGGCGACCAGCAGGACCATGCACCTTTCACTGTAAAACACAAACATTTCCCTTTCATTTTTGCACTATTACACTTTGGATTATTTTGTTTGCCTTTGGTGCAACAGGAAAGACTAGCAGAATTAAAATGACCAAAGGGAACAACTATATTGTCATTTAAAGCAAACCTTATAAAAAATGCAACTTTAGCAGTATGTGCAAGCTTAGTGAATATAGCAAATTATAATGAAAATAGCATAATATCTAGTCTGCAAACATAAACACAGTAGAAGGCAGCTCTTTGAAAGAGCTGTGTCTTGCAAACTTTGTTTAACATTTGAAAAGATCCAGATATTTAAAAAAAATGTAGCATGTAAATTATTGTTGTTGTTTAGACTTCAAAACTGCTTTTAAAGACCTGTGTCCCACCAGCTTCTCTTGTAACGTCTGGTGTTTTTGACTGCAGGGTTCCACTGCATCGAATCCATGTATCTGCAGGCTGCATGTAAAATATGTTTCACCTCCATCAGAAAATTGATGCGTGAACTGGACATATGTGTTGTTAAATATTTAAAGAACTTGCGGGCATTAATCATGAGGCAGGACGCAACAATGCCACACAGAGACACTGCACATTTTAAAATGACCTCAGCTAAAGTAGTTCCCCAAGAAGCATCAACAACAGAAAAAAAGAAAAAAAAAACCCATCCATAAACCCTATTTGTCTTTTTCCTCTTTGAATGCTTGTCCAATTATAAACACATCACCGTTCTCCACTTTCTGAGCTCCTATTGCAGCCGTTTTGATTATTATTTCTGATTCTACATCCTGTGTCCTGCGCTGATACGTTAGTCTCAGCGGGACGACTCATTTCTTCTGATCTAACCACAAAAGCATGACTGACTAATTGAACGGCTGGTTGACTGGCTGATGTCCGTCTGGCTGACAGAGCGAGGCAGCGTTGCCAGGTAACATCACAGTGCCGCAGAAAACTCCTTTAGCTGAGTGGATAAGCATGACACATTGTAAAGCACACTGTGATCACTTAACTCTCACTAGCTCTCACAGCCAGCCAAAGTGCCGCCTGACTGACTGGCTTACTAACTGGCTATTTATTTGGTTGACTGGCTGAGATTCTGACTCACTGAATTACAGGACTACTCATGGATTACCTGACTGACACACCGCTTTTATGACTGTTTGCCTGTCTTTCTTTTGTTTGGCTGAGTTACTGTGTTTACCGAAGTCTAAAGTCAAAAGATGGATATATGCAGCCCCTAACCCGCATGTGTTCTTTGTACCAAAAACTGCAGCTGAAGCAAGTCTTTCAGCAAAGCTTTAGACTAGTGACAGCCTAAGCAGAGTTAGACAGTTCACTGCAATTATTTGCACTGTAAAAATGATGCAAGTTACATCAAAAGTTTTGAAATTTTGCAAACTCATATCTATCAGCAGTTTTGAAACAAATAAAAGCCTCACCTGAATGTGTCAGGAAGGGTTAAATTGACCATGAAATTAACCATAAAATAAAATTAAAAAAAAAAAAAAAAGCAGAAAGTGGAACTCTGTCTTAGCTTGGGACTCGACTACTTGGCACTTGGCATTCAGGTATACGTGAATACTAAATTTGACAAAAAGTATAGACTAACATCTTAACCTCCAGAAAGTGAATGTCATTCCAGTAAACAGATTAGTTTGTGGGCGTTTCATCGTTGCTGTTGACTAGAGGCTTGAACAGAAATAAGATGTTACTTCACGCTCACTAATGTTGGGCTTGATTTAAAATTGTAGACTTGTTTTGACAGAACTGACACTCAAATTGAAATCCTCTCAAGTGAAATGAGCCATGACTTGGTCTTGGATTAAAACACTTGAGACTGACGGAGCTTGTTCCGTTAGTCTTGGAGAAACATTTACAAAACAGCTTTTGTGATAAAGTCTGTGTTTTTTTTCCCCTAATAGGAACTTTTGCAAGTTTTAGCTCAGCCAGTCCCCCTATAGGTGTGGAGGTTAGGTTGGTTCTCTGACACGATCCAAGATTTACTCTTCTATTCTCTTGCTCGATCAATCTCTTGATTTCTGTTCCCTTTTTACTTTCTTGTGTCTCTTAGTTGCCTCTGCCATGACGTTCACTGTTGCTCTACAAGCTATCTTCATCACCGAAATAATGCTGTAAAACTTACAGCCGTTGCAAGAGATGACCGCCATAACAGTCCAAAGTTACTTTGGCTGGTTTTTGCCAATAGCAGGAGATTACAAGAACTAGTGACACCTCCTAAATGTAAGCTCAGATTCCTTTACAAGAAACGGAACTGCATACTTTAACAAATCCTGAGTGTTGCTTTAAAAGCTTGTTGTAAACTAAACTTTCAGGAAATAAAATTACAAACCTAAACATGGATTGTTGATTTTCTGTCTTTGTTTTCCTGGTGAAAACTTCCGTAATGAAACCCATAATTGAACCCAGCCTAAGTGTGACTCAGTGGCCGTTACACTGACTGGCTACAGACACACCTGTTTCCACTGCACACATGCCAAACACTATTCATTTTAATCTCCTCGGCAATCTATATTGCCTCCATACTTCTCTCTAATTTCATCATCAATTACTATTTGGCACTCATTCTCTCTTTTGTCACTGGCCTTGTCCTCCTCACCTGCATGTCTTCTGGGGACACGCGTGATGAGACTGGCTGTAAACGTGACCGTACTATTAAAAAGGCCTCTTCACCTGCTACATCACACTGAGGGGTAACCAAGGCCGCCTCATTTGGGCTTCCGTAGGTTACATGTGTCGGCTGCTGAGTTAACCACTAAGGGTTTCATTTGGATACCAACAGCTGACATTAAAATACGCCACAGGAATTTGATCGGTCCCGGAGAAAGCAATCATAAATCATTAATTCATAAGGTACTGAGAATGAATATTTAATGTGATCTCCTTCGAGGAGTTCAGACCTTTTTTCTAAAGCTAGCCACTGGGTCTCTCTCTGTGTGTGCATATATTTGTGCATGTGTGTATTTGTGTGTGCTTTCAGTCCATTGGAGTGTATCCTGTCAGCACTGCAGTCCATGGTCAGCACAGTTCTAGGTCAGCTGATTATGGTTTGATGAGGAGTTTGAAACAGATAACTTAATTTGTTCAAGAAGTCTTCCTGCACTGCCGCCGCTGCTGCTGGTAACCATTAGCTAATGAAGTTAATGGTCCATTCAGCAGGATTTTACTACCGTCATTGACCTTCCACTCTCCATCTCTCTGGGCTTGTCCTTTCTTTAATACATGAAAAAACAAAAAACAAAAACTGACTTTATTCTACAAGTTTGAGTAGGTTGAGCTTCCTGCATTTAGCCATTAGCCAGTTAGGATAAATGAAAGGCTAAAATGAAATAAAAACAGTAACTTCATAATAGCAACTATTCTTTGAGGATTGTTTAGGTTGAAGTTGATTGCTCTCATTTCTCAGTTTTTTACGCAAGATCTTTCTTGGGATTTTAAAATGTGTTGCACACTTGCAACATAGTATTTTAATTCACTCACTGTATGATACTAAAAGAAAGAAAGAAACAAAAACAACAACCTGAAAACTAGGTGAATTTGTGTTTTCCAATGGGAAATTATTGGAAAAATAGTGCAGTGATAAATGTGTTTTTGCTATAAAAACAGCCTCAGAAATCTACGTTCTTGTGGGCTACTGGGGATAAAATAGCTGCAGTTTGTTAGGGTGCAAAAAGATTTGAAAAAGGTCGTGTGGTCTTAGTTCACATTTCGCCTGTTTCCCACAGTGATGCTCCATCCAGGTAAGAAGAGTGGCAGATGAAGTAATGCATCTGTTTGTTTAACCAGGGAATTTATCGTTTATTACTAGGCCTCAATGACAGCACAAGTGAACTTTGTGGAATGTTCATTTTTAAAATAAATATAGTTTTTTCTACACTCTGAAGACAGACCCTAACCTCTACACTTTGCTGGAAGGAAGTGTTTTCCAGACTATAAATCACACAATATGAGTAATGACATAAGTGAACAAATAAGGCATTTTAAGCACTTGATAGTATGAATGCATAAAAATGAATAATATATTTAACAAAAGGGGTCACAACCACATTTTTTCCTATGTTCTGGCCATATTTTATTAGATTGTTTTTAATGTCTCATATAGCCTTTAAGACAAAGGGAGTGATTCTCCCTCTGCAGCCTTGTAATGCACGTACACTACCAGTCAAAAGTTTGGACTCACTTTCTCATTTCTAAGAATGGGAGCGTGTCCAGATGTTTGGTTGGTACTGTAGTTCTAGCTTTTCTTTTGGCATCCATCTGCTCATTCAACTCTTTTTTAATGGAGTTCTCAAAGATGGCAAAGTGAATATGAATGCAATCTAAACGGCTTTCGGTGAAGTCTTTACTCACCAGGACACGCCTGCACGTTACAGTCCTGGTACTCTACAGGTGAGCCGCGGCATGCCACGGGGGCGCTCTTCCCCTCTGGTCCGGCGCAGGTTCGCCGACGAGTGCGGTAACCTTTGGCACAACTCTGTGAGCAGCTCGACCAGGTCTCCCATGACGACCAGGCCACCCCGGCCATTCTCCCTACAGGTGTCTTTAAAAGCTCCTCAACAAGTCCTGCAGATAATGAGGAGGGGAAAATAAATAGTTTGATGTTAGATATAGACATGCAGTGACAGTTATAATAACTTTTGCAATGATGCCAAAGCATGCAAAATGTAACGGATTTTGCCAGCGAGACTACAGTATTTCACCCTCCCTCCCCTTTAAACTGTGCCTCTTATGCATCCCTCACTTCTCTGCTGTCAGTGTTTCATCAGTTTGCTGGAGTCGATGCAGAACCCCAGGAGGCTGACAGGGGGAGACAGGCAATCGATTTGGGAGAAGGGGGCATGAAAAAGCCACCAGTGGAGAGCAGTGGACTGTAGCTGTGTGTAGCTCTCTGAGTCAGTGTGTATGAGGGCGTACTGGACTGCAACCCCGTCACTAACATGATGAAGGGGGGCTAACAGGTCTAACAGGGAGGTTCTTTCAACATGTCATGTTCCTACTGGGAGAAACCTTTGTATGCTGCCGTCGCCTTCTCTGTTAGTACAGAAGTGAGGATTGGCTTCTGTATGAAACTACTGTATGTGTCTACACAAATACTCCTGAAATCCTGTTGAAACGTGAAAAATCATTGAATTTGAATTTTCTACCCATGTTCTTTTCTGTCATCTTCCTTTCAAAACTTGGTTAGTTGTAGTTTCAGGAAAAATCTTTATTGAGTTTACTTTCATGCTTTAATCACGCAGTTGATGGAGCTGTTTATATCCACAATAGACATGGGAGCATTCAATGTCCTCTGTCATCATTTGGCATTTTCACTTACATGAACATTTTCTAACTTTATTTACAACCCCAATTCCAAAAAAGTTGGAGCACAGTGTTACATAAAAACAGAATCCAATGATATGCAGATCTCATAAACCCATATTTTACTGTCAGTAGAACATAAACGGCATCAGATGCTGAAACTGACACATTTTGCCATTTCATGGAAAATATGAACTCCTTTTCAATTTGATGGCAGCAACACATCTTAAGTAGGAACAGGGGCAACAAAAGGCTGGAAAAGTAGCTGGCACAAATCAAAAATGAATGGAGAAGCATTTGACAACTAATCAGGGTAAGTGGCAACAGGACAGAAGCATGATCGGGTATAAAAGGAGCATTTCAGTGAGCAGAGCTTCTCAGGCGTAAAGATAGGCAGAGGTTCACTAAACTGCAACAAAATGTCAAAAAGCTGTGGAACAAGTTTGGGAAAATGTTCCTCAATGGAAACTTGAAAAGACTTTGAAAGTCCCATCATGTAAAGTGTATAATATCAAAAGATTAGGCAAATCTGGAGAAATCTCGGTACACATGGGACAAGGGCAAAGGTCTAAACTGGACGTTTGTGATCCTCAGACATGGTTCTCTACTAGCAATCACTGCATGGGCCCAGTTCCAGAGCTCCTGTCTGGGAACACAGGTTGACAGTGCAATCCAAAAATGCAGCTTATGGCTCTATTGTGGAAAGAAGAAGCCATTTGTGAACGCAATCCAGAAACGCCACAGTTTCAGGAGAGAGACCGTCCAGCTTGTTATCGGCACTTGGTTCAAATGATGGTATGGGTTACATTAGTCGTATGGGGGTTAGGTTTAGGGTTAACTTAAACCTGCATTCATCACAACAGCATGGCTTCACAGGAGAACAGTCAAAAATAATTCTACAGGAGTATGTTTCACTGTAATTCAGTGAAACACACCCAGATGCATGAATTGCTTCAGGATGCTGAATTGGCCTGCCGACAGTCCAGATCTTTCACCAACAGAAAACATTTGCTTCATCATGACACAAAAAATCCCAGTAACGAAGGCCCAAGACTGTTGAGCAGCTAGAATGCTGCATCGGACAAGATTTTCTTCTGGCATCCATCAAGAACGTCAGGCTATATCCACCCTATATAGTACAATGATCTGATATGTTTAGACGATAAACATACAGAAATTAATCTTCACATGGAGACTTTTGAGAAAAGAAGTGCAGACCAGCGGAAGATCAACACTGACATGAAGACATGTGAGGCTGCATCAGGCACTAGGACATGTTTCATCTTTCATCAAGCTCAAAACCCTCAGGGTTTCAACAAAAGCTCCGGTTACCTTTACCGTTAAGTTTACTGTTACCATGGCAACTTCAAAACATAGGCTGGGATGCCATTTTCCAATTTTGTCACTTGTCAAAATATGACTTGTAGTCATTGAAATCTAACTCTTGAGTGTCTGATCAGATGCGTTTAACTCTGAATTACAGTGAAACACAGACTTAGCTTATCCAGCACGAATGGTGTCAGGGTGTAATCTCAGAATTACTGCAGCTCCAGAGGTCATTTTAGTCCATTGAAAATAGTACATTGGTTTCATCATCACTATGTAAAGAAAATGCAGTCATAAATAATTTGTGTTTATAAATAGTATAAATGCTAATGACTACAAATGCATGAATTGCCTGGTTGAGGGCTAAACAACAACTTTCAGTTTCACTCACTTGATCAGTGTGTTGCAGGTAACTCAGTGAAATTCAGATTTTCTCATTAAATCTATTCGATGGGTAACCATACAAAATGCCAGATCCTCAAATCCAAATATTCAAGTCTGTGTGCCACATGGAACTTTATAAAAGTGTGTGCACCCCAATTTAAAAAAACAAAACAAAACAAAACAAAAAACATACATTTGCTGTGGAAGAGGCATGGTTACTAAGTCAGGATCTGTTGGTGCTGCCAGCAGTGCCAGTGGTATTTCTTTTCTATTCTGAGGTTACCAGCTGCAACAAAATACCTCGTGGTCATTCTGTCATGTAACTGCAGAGTGTTATAGTAGTTTGTAAGACGAAGCGCAGCTCAAGACAAGATTAGGGAACACTTAAGACCATTAGCGGCCTTTTAGTTCAGGTACCAAGCTGAGGAAAGACAAGGGCAGTCTCTGCCTGGTCATTTGTTCTCTTGCTTTTTATACTAAAATGTAAACAAATGCTCTGCCCTTCCAAGATCACGCTGTGTTCAGCATCAGATATTGATCATGTTACCACTTTCTTAGATTAGTGCTTTTAATGTCACGATGACTTCCACTCACACAGTGACAGCCGTTTCAGGCCCCTAAAATGTCTTTTACCCATTTGACCTACCTCTACCACTACATGAAAATTAGTCCTCACGGATGACAGCCGTTTTTGTTTATTGGTATTTGAATGAATATTTAGCAGCGTCAAATTCACATATTTGAGATTTGGGAAAAAATCTGGTGCTCTGCTTAAGTTTTATCATCATATACAATACAACTGTAAAAATGCAGACTTTAATGAAAAAAAAACTTTCCAAAAGAAAAAAGAAGGCATGGAAAAAAAAACTAACTAGAGGGAAATCTTCAAGTTATGGCATTGAAGTCATTTATTTGTTGAAAATAAATATTAAAAAAAATCTCATGAACTTTATAATTGCAGCCGGTAATCCAGTGGTGGCAGTTACATCCAAATAAAATCCAAGTGTAAGACTAATGCATAAAGGCCAAGTAGCTTTTTACAGTTATGAACAGAATGTGGCAAATAATGTGTAACACAGCAAACTTGGGCTGTCAGTTTTATGTATTTACATAAATACAGAGTTAGAATGAGAGCTGTCTTATTCCCCCCACCCCACCCCACTCCCCAATTCTGCTGGCATTGAATGAAAAGAAGCTGAAGCAGTTTAAAATTTGCCCCTGAAGGCAACTGTCAACCCAATCTCTCACTGAGGAACCCTGTGATAAACTAATGCTGCTCCTCTGAATGTAGAATCATTTTCTTTGGATCTACAGATCTGCCTCTCAGCCATCAGTTGGTTAACTTACTATCCGTCTCGCACATCACTGTCCCGTCATTTGGACAGAAGCGTGTCTCCACCTTCCTCCGTCCGATCTGCAGCTCGTGGGGATCAGGTAGGTGCGCCCGGCACATGTAGCGCATCCTCTGCTCTTGACGAGCTCCACCCTGGGTCACATTGACAGGCATCCAGGGGGTCCAAGGTGTGTTCCTCTTTACCTCTGGACAAGCCTCCAGGTTGCAGGCTTTGTACTCCTGAGGACAGAAGAAGTCAGAAGACTGAGTTTCATTCTTATTTCAGAAATCATACCCTGATTAATCAGTCATTTACATATTTGTAAAAACAAAGGTCAGTTCTTACTTTGGCCTGCTCCAGGTCAAGGAGACAGTCTCTGCATTTATCTACCGTCATTACTTCCCTTCCTTCATAACTATTTTACTTTCAATTAAATTAATTTTTCCAAAGTGGATAAATGCATAATTTAAAGCGTTCTGACAATACAACAGGGACATGTTTTCGGTCCTAAGAGGATTCTAATTTACCTTCAAACCACAAAATGTCACTGTTGAAGAGAAGATGTATGCTTTTAGCATGCAAGCTATGTCACGGAGGAAAAGGACACAAATGATTTATTTATTCACATTTACCTTGCCACAGAAACAGCGGGTCAATGATTTGGACTCCATGTAATATTTACTAATAAGAACACTTTGAATACACAAGGCATTTGATAGTTGGGATTCTTTTCATGCCATGTCCACTGGTTCTTTATTTTAAACTCAATGGGCCCTGTCCTTGTGAACCTGTGAGTAGATTTGCACATAAATCACCTTCTTCCTAAAAACCTACTCCAGATTCATGAAGCCTGCGTAAAACTTGGATTTGTTGATAAGGGCATTTGTATGTTTATCGGTTGCTGATTGATCGCAGGTTGTTGGGGCACTTCTGCAGCCCAATAATCAACATAAATCTCAACCCAGGGACCACCATGTAAGGGGGTCTAAAGGTGTATCCTCACCCTGAATGTCAACCTGTGGACATGGCACATGTTAGAACAAGCATGTCAGCAGAGACCAACAAAGCAAAATAGGAAATAGGTGCCTAATGCAGACAGGCAGTACCATGTTTTCTGTCCAATGACACATTTAGTAGGTGAAGAAAAATGAGTTTATATGACACTGGATATAAGAAAACATCCATTTCCCCAAGCAGAACTTTCAGCTCTGGACAACTTCTCCACTACCGGTCTTTTTTAGAGACAGTAGCCACCACAGGAGTCAACAGGAAACTCAGAGGGTACGCTGATTATATTATTATATTATGTGTTATATTGCTATGTTTGGCAGCCAGGTGATGTATTGCTTTCAACACATATTTTAAGAAATGATGGGTAGGAATCTAATTTATATTATATAATTTTTGTCACTCCAATAAATCAATCTGCAGGCAAAGGTAACTTTCAAAATGATTTATTCACAATTTTGTATTCACTTAATTTCTTATAGCTTTTAATGTTTTACTTATGAAAAGGTTTGCAACCCATGCCATTTTTATGAATACCAAAACACATGTAAATCTTGCCCTCCAAACAGTGTACACACAAATATGTTCTGTTCATGTTTCTGTTCATGAGGCTGGCTGTTTTGAGTCTCCTACCAGTGCACATCCTGGACAGCTGTTGCCATTTTCACAGGTGCGGACCCTGGAGTGGACACCACCGCCACACTCGGAGCTGCACTTGGTCCAGGAGCCCCACGGGGTCCAGAAGATAGGCTGAGGACAAGGCATACCTTCGTTGCAGAACCTGTGGAGATGGCAGTGACAGGGGTTTTTAAAAGGACTAAATGTCACAGAACTGCAACAGTGGGAGCTAGAGACCGGGAGACTTGGAATGTGGCCTGGATTTATGAATGACAAGACTAAATACTGCGTTGGTGAAAGAGGTGTGATTTTAAATAAATAAAAAAATATTCTCATATGAAAGATGACCAGCATCAATCATTCCACGCATGAATTATTAATATAAAAATAGTGCAGTATATCTATTATACAAAAGTATTAAATCTGATGTAACATCTAGAAAGCAATGTCTGATCAATTCTTGATTTTCTTTGTTTTTTACTTTTATGTCCACATCATGCAATCATTTCACAAATTAACCATGAGAAGCTAAAATTGAATAAAACTATTCTCTTCCTAATTGAAAAAAAAATTCAGCATATTTATCATGAATATAAATATTGAAACACCAATAAAAAAAATACAATAAAATTTTTAAAAAAATCCAGTGTTCTGTTCAACACAACAATTAAACGGATGTGATGGCATCAGCGAAGAGATGCAGTTAAGCCATGTAAACAGACTCATGCACTAAAAACTGTTTCTGAATATCTGTCCTATATGTAGTGACCACAAAGCATGAGTGGGTTAAAAACCAGAATGATATTTTTGATTGTGTCTTTAAAACAAAAGAAAAAAGGCTCAAACACTGCTGGTGTGACAATTTTGCAACCAAAGATAACCAATGACAAGAAGGAGGCTAGACATTTTAAATTTTTAAAGCTTTTAAACCACATTGGACTTCAGACTGAAACTAAACCTAGTTTTGGTAAACCCTCATCTGAACCAGCTCCAGATTCAGTTTAGCGTACCGGGTTTACTTTTGATTTCAGAGTTCCTCTAGTTTCACGCTGTTGTCCTCACCTTTCATCCCTGCTGGGTCCCACACACACACGGCCACCGTGTCGGGGTGAGGGGTTGTTACAGGAACGCTGGCGCAGCTCAAAGCCGGTACCACAGGTTGTGCTGCACTGTCCCCATGACGACCAGGGTGTCCAGCCCCCATTTCTAAAGTATTAATAATTACAATTTCACATTTGCCTGAAAAGATACTTATTTAACAGAATGTTGGTGTTCTGTCACATACTGTGTTGAAGAATGATAAATAATGGGGGGGAAAAAAACCTTTTTCACTGTAGCTATCTAAATCATTGCTCTAATTCTGAACTTCTGGAAGCAGAAATACAAACACACAAAGAAAGCTCATTCTGACTGGGAAACATTCATTCAATTTGCTTAAGTGCTCTGTTCCTGGGTAGCTCTCTTCCTCATTTAATTGCCACTTTCTGCAAAAGCACAATTCAATTTCAACACCAAGGATTAAATCTGGCATAGCCATCCGGAGGGAAGAACGAACCTGAACTATTTGTCTTTGCGCTTACATTGGCTGAATACCCTTCAGACTGATGCAATAACTTCATGTCACTCATTTATTTTCAGTCACATTTCGCTTCAGGATTTTTCTTATGTTTCGTCATGGAGTAAATTGTTCCCTGAGGTAAATACATGCAAGTCCCTTAGGACAAAACAAAAACAGAGTTTAAGAAGCAGACCTGTTAGCAAACCCGCATACTCATTGTGCTCAATCCAGGTTTTCATTATATGAAAATTTACAGTAATAATCTCCAGTAAGCTCTGTAAGTATGCATGTAATTTAACCCAATATCAAAGAAGTGTTTTAAGTGACACAATGAAAAGCATAATAAAAAGCACAGCTATACCATACAGCCAATGAAAACAATAAGCGCTAAAAAAAAAAAGAAATGAATGTAAGCAGAAGAATCAAATGAAGGTTTCTTATCAGGTGCCTTTGAAAACAGAAAAACGCAGCAGAGGAGGTCCTTATAAGAGCTAAAGGAATGTTGTTTGTTTGGTTCTGACTCAAGTTAATGATGGACTTATTTAAAAAAACATCTAGCTTTATTTTCTTTAAGCATAAAAAAAGAAACATTGTTTCTTGAGGCTGGCAAGTAAGTTATAATTGAGCAAAAATACATGATATTTGTTAATGAACCTTTGAGGAAATTTGATCTAATACTGGCCTGGTTTTTGTCAAAAGCATATAATTTGCTAATTTAGGCTTTGGAAAAATTGCTGGAAATGAAATCAATTCCACTAATGTTATCTGGACATTGTATTGTTTGCTACTTTTATTTTTTTCTTCCTCCTTTGTTTGTTTGTTTTACATGACAAAAGCATGTCTGCTTCAATCAAAACGAAAATTTCTTGCTGGTCTTTCATACCCATTCATAAAGAGAAATCTTTTGAAGCCATTATGTACTTTCCTCTTGTAAAGGTTTGGATTTCATGTGGGATCTTAATTAGTCATTATTTTCAAATGCATTTTTTTTTTAAAAATCACGATGATTAATAAAATATGCAGTGCTATTGCAATGACGTGAAGGTTTTTGCTTTGTTTACTACCTTGAGCAGTTTGACACTTCGATGGTTGGGCCTTCACAGCTTTTGCCTCCACATCGCGGGGCTGGGCTGTCACAAGATCTGGAGCGGCATAAACAGGAGCTCACACCGTCCACAGAATCGTCATTGTTGCAGGGTTGCCATGGCGTCCACGGTCCGAAGCTGCCGTCGATGGTCTGGTTTCTCAGCTGGAAAACAACAGTCAGCCATCACACAACTAACGCAATGTGACAATGTGTCAGTGACTGCTCAGAGTACACCGAGAAGTCGTTTTAGAGTTCATGACATTTGCTGTCAGACAAATCTCTCCTAATATGGGAAGAGAGACTTCAGGGAATAAAAGATGTTACTACAATTCACTTCTGGTAAATTCATTACACTTGTCTAATTTGCTTTATTTAAATCCGCTTTCTTCCTCTACTACTTTACATTTTTATTTTAGATGTGTACTTGAACCCTTTTCAGTCTTTCACTACTTCATTAAACACACAGCCACGACAGTAAATAAGCTAGTTCAGATCTAGTTACATAATAACATAAGAAATCCATAAGAGGTTCATTCCAGCCAGGAGTTATTTTGTGATCAGCTGTTCAGAGGAATTTGGCTGTGTATTAACACATGTGTAAAAAAAAATTACCTACAAAAATGAGTTGCAACACGTTTTTGTATAGCATTTTGGTCAAACGCATGAAAAGAGTTTTTGAAAGTGCTTGAGCTCCACACACAATCATTCATATACACACACACCTACTGTTCAGTAAAATATGCATGTTTAAGCTAAAAAAAGGATATTTTTAGCTGCTTCCATCCACTGCCGCTACGTTACAAATCCTTGCCAACTTCATTTGTTCATTTGAATTGTTACAGAAATACATCTTGGAGTCGTGAGAAAACTAGAACCCTTTCCATGATGTTCTGTCCAGTCTCACACAAATGAGAAATACTGCATGTCACTTTCACTTTGACTAATAGCTGAATGACTGAATGCTAT
This sequence comes from Zenarchopterus dispar, assembly GCA_028564865.1. Taxonomy (NCBI): domain Eukaryota; kingdom Metazoa; phylum Chordata; class Actinopteri; order Beloniformes; family Zenarchopteridae; genus Zenarchopterus; species Zenarchopterus dispar. The sequence goes on along the minus strand of JAOWBL010000014.1, from coordinate 2,324,448 downwards.
CGCTTTTAAAGATTTTTGAATCAATTAGTTATTTGATTCAGACACAAAAAGGGCTTTACTTGTTTTATGCATGTCATAGACGAATATCAAATACTGCCTAAATATGTGAAATGGAGCAGTTCAGTCAAAAGCTGTTTCTTGAAAAACCAAAGGAACAAAAAAAGAAAAAGAAAAAAAAGTGCTACTTCTTCCTTATGCCAATATCAATAAAGCAAGTAAAAGGTCTGGAGATGAGGCCAGATGTTGCATTTGGAAGCTGTTACTGTGAACCAACAACATGAGGTCAAGGGAATGCCAGATGTTAGTGACAAAGGACATCATTAGGCTGGGAAATGTGCACCTCCATCAGAGAAAATATTGCCAGTACCAAATCAACAGTGTGGTACATTGAGGGGGGAGAAGGGGAGGGGGCAGAAATCAACTCAGCAATGTGGAGATGGATGATCCTTGGCGAAACAAAACGCGTTTCAGCTAAGTGGGAGATTGCCCACACATTCACCTCAAACCACAGATTATTTATTGGCCAACACCTTTTCAAGGAAACTCTTGGACATTTATCGGGTCAAAAGTTTGAGCAACATACATTACATACCCAAAGCACTGTACAGACTTTGAAATTGAGCATTAAAAGAAAGGAAAATCACATAAGCGATCCAGATATAAGCACTAATGGTTTTTCACTGAGTTGTATAAAATTCACACTTTCAGATATATATACACAATATAAGTACATTTCCAGCTATAAAAGCCTCAGTACATATTCATTCATTGATATATTGAGAACAAATGATTCACACTGATAAAAGGTGATTAAAGGCAGATAAGCATAAAATGAAAATAAATAATGTGATGTACACGAGTAATTGCATCAATATGTGCATGATCTCTGTTGTTCAAATGTTTGACCTGACAAAGAGAAAAGCTGGATCAATATATCATCTCTGTAACAGGCAATACCTCATTTCACAAACAAATCTTTTTATATAGCTCTATACCTGCACCCTGAGATATGTGTGTAAAATACTTTATTCTTTTTACAAAGAAAGAAAAACACCCTCACAACACCCAGCCAAGTGAGGAACAATGTGGCAGACATAGTATTATATAAGAGTGCAAGTACATCGGGTTCATCGCAGTGCAAAGCATTTATAAGCCTCAGCCATCGAAAAGCCAAATTAGACTTTGCCAAAAAAAAAAAAAAAAGTCAGAGCACTTCTGGAACAGCATTCTTTTGACGGATTAAACTAAGATCAACATGCATCAAAATGACAGGAAAAGAAACGTGTTGAGAATTTCTGGAACGGCTTATGAACTGAAAACAACATCAGCTGTTTAGTGGGTGGAGGCAGGGTGAACTCCAACTGAACAGGGATATACCTAACTGCTCAGATTCAGCCAAGTGATGCCACCATCCAAACATTCTTGGATCAAACTGTGGCTGACGGTTTGATTTTTGTCTTTTTTTTTTACAACAAAGATCTAAAGGGCACTAATCAATCAATCCTACCCCTATAGCATGTGAAAGCAGAGCACCTGAGTCTTACAGCCTCCGGAGGTCTGAACTGATACCCCATCAGCCCTTCTTACAGTAAATGCTGCAGTGACGCCACTCTTACCGGACAAACGGTGATGTTTTGCTTCCACTGACTCATGTTGGAGCTGTCCTCTAATGTGGTGCACCTGCGCTGTCTGAAGTCCCAGCCACAGTAGGGGTCCCTCGCCTCCAAGCACAGGCTGCACGGGACAAATGAAACAAGGAGGAGGGGGAAGGAGCACAGGGAGGAAGTTGAAGGTTAAAGAAAGACATTAATAAATCTTACAGGGCAGTAAATACATCGGAGTTGGACAGAAAGTCTTCATATCTGTATCCCAGTGACACCACTTGTGACAACAGAGAAAAAATTTATGGAGCTCTAGGACTTAATTTGACACTGTGTAGAATTTCTTCTATCTTCCATCATTCATTTCTTTTTTCATTATGCACAAACGTAATAAAACTTTCTAGGAACTGAGTTTAATTTTTGAACAGAAGGAAATAAGATAATATGAAAATCAAAAATACCGTAGAAACCTTAATGGACAAAAACACACCACCAAGCCATGTCAAACATGGTTACAGACCATGATGCATTATACATGACTGAAAAATGACTGAAAACCCTGTTTCAGATTAGTAATTGTCCTTGCACTTGCATCCACACTATATAGCGTACATTACCCAAACAGTGATTAAATATATGTAAGCTCCTCCAGTAAAACAGAGGCTTAATGAAGGCTAATTAAATCTAAAGCTGTTAATGAAGAGGCTAAGCTGCTGGAGCTGATCTGGATGCCTTAAGAACACCGAATAAAAGGCATCAACTGAAAAACTCTTTTCTCTCAAAGGCTTCCCTCCAATTTCTGCATCCCTTTCTTCAATTACCCTTCCATACCCTCTAGACTCCTTAATTATAACGCTGTAGCTTCTCTTCCTCCTCTCTCTGCGTTGCGCTGAAAGGAGCGAGTCTTGTTTTCTCTTTCCTGGCAGAGGCTTTCGTGGTTTATTTGAAGAACCCTGTTGTGTTTAGCCTGGAGGTTCAGGAATCTCCATGTGTTGATATAGCTCCCCGTGCCAGGGCCAGAGCATCGCGGTGAACCTTGTGCTACATCTATAAAATGCATCGCTGCCTAGTCAGCACGTCAGAGGTGACCCAACATACAAAAAAAAAAAAAAGAATGAAGTAAGCATGCCTGCACTCAACTGGCAAGCAGCCCTCTCTGGAACTCCGTGGCACAGCCAGAGTCAGTGCATCACAGTGGCGTGTGTATATATATAGCTTTTTTTTCCCTTTTCTTCATGAAGAAACTGTATTGCTCCCACATTTCCCTCAACACATGACACAATCATAATAAGCTCGGCCACAAATTTACAGTTCGGTGAACATAATGGTTCATTTGAGAGGGCAGAGGAAGGAGCTCGCTGGCATTTTGGCTCAAGGTTGGTCATATCGTATCTGCGATGACTTAGATGGTTTCACATCATGGTGGAAGAATTCTCATCGGCTTTATGATTACTAACACACTCAGCTCCAACACACCATTACAAAGATCATCTAAGCGGAAGAATTAATAAGTAATCCAAGAATTAAATAAATATGAAAGTGAGAGGTGGTCTGGCTTTGGGCGTGGAGGTTTGACCTGAGGGAAAGACCAAAGTAATTCTGGATTCATGCTTTAGGGATTCTGCTGGGAAAGTTTCATGAGTTGAGACAAATTCTAAAAGAAGAAGGTTTTTTTGTTTTGTTTTTTAAAGCTGTTATATAACAGCGTCAGAAGGGGACACTCGGAGAGAGGCAGAGAATCTTTTGTAAGTTTTTTTTTTTTCTAGATGAGTGCATAAATTTTGTAACACGTCCACATTTAAATTTCTAAAAACAAAGACATTTTTTGTCATACTGAATTACATATCAGGAATTTTTGAGTTTGGAAAACCCTTTATGTCTATTCTGAAAGACTCACGGTCCAGGAGAAAGGCCGACAGCAGAAGCCACGGCGGTACGTTGAATTATGGTAAACTTACTTCCAGCAACAGTACCCTTCTCAACATTTGCTATTGAGAAATGTGTCTTTGTTTTTTTCTCTGAAAACTGAAATGAAATTTCTGCCCTTGGGCTTTCTTTTTTTTTTTTTTTTTTTAAATCAGGACATCTGTGCGTTTCTGAAGCCTTTTTGACAAAGAGTCAGCCATGTGGTAGAACAGAAAAGTTCATTTCTGCAACAGCTAGTGCCAAGCAGCGTCATCCAGGTCAGGGGGTCCGGATCTGCAGGTATACAGAAGCCCCTTCTTGTTTAGACTGCAGATGGGCCACCACCTGTGAACTGGCCCGGCAAAAGTGCAGGGCAACAGTGGTAATTCTTCAAGCAGGGTGCATGTGTGGTGACACGCTCAAAACAGAGGAGCTATGACAGCGCTTGTTAAATTTTAGCCTGTACAAGCATATGTTTGGAAGATGGGCATCAGAAGATAAATCTGCTGCAATGTACTTTGTATATGGAGAAATAATTGACATTTTACATCTTTTTTTTTTTTAATGCCATAAAACGCAGTGTCTCCTATTATTACACAGCCTTTAACAACTAGACATAAAAACAATACTTCAGTGCACCTTTAATAGCAAGCTGTCAGTGTTAAATTGGCAAGTACGATCACTAGAACTGATAAGTTCTGGGTCAGATTCAGTCAGTCTTAGCTGTGGAGCTGACACTTATGGATTATGTCTGGCTGTCTGGAGGGTCTGACTCATACGCCTGCCACACCACATCTCTCCACATGAGCCATGTCAAAGAGTCTCTTGTTGCCTCTGCAGGGACGAGAGTCAGTCCCTCGGGTTTCATCCCCACTGGGCTGACCACTTGGGAAGCGTGCTCATGATTAATCGCTAACATCGAATGCCTGCTAGCACTCACTGCTAATATATCCAATTAAGCATAGCCGGAGCCAGGCTGAAGACTGATGGTGCCAGATCCGAAAAAGAAAACAATCAGGAAAAAAACAGTGGGATGGCTGTCAGCCAAAACGTTCCACCCAACACTGTTTTTAACCTCTGGTGAATAAAAGGGGTCTGAGTCATCACAGAAAACTAATACGGAGCGAAGGCTCAGACAAGGTGATACGGCAGAAGTAAAGGAGAGGAAGGAGAAACAGACAGTGGATTACACTGAGGGAGAGCCAGGTGTCAGTGTGGGGGTTTAACATGTCTATGACAGGACAGATACATTCATACATGGGTTAGATGAATAAAATATGCCTGTCATAAAACATACAAAACAAACAAAACAAAAAACAAAACTGGTTCTGTAATTTCATTGGTAATTTATGCATTTGTAACATATAGATTTTAAAATTATCTACACCTGACAACATTTCAGGGTTTAATAAGGAAAAAGAGGAAGAAATTAAAACTTTTGGCTGTCTGAGAGTGGAAGAGTAAAAGACTTAAGACCTTGTATTTTCCTGTGAGATGGAGGATGCAGGGTGTTCAGCCTGAAGTGAGATTTCAAACAGTGAGCAGAAACATTTTCTTCAATTAAAATTCATGGGAAGTTATTTTCAGTACTTGTAAAATCTGAAGTCTGAAAACTTGTACTCACAAGGTCATGACTCAAGTAATGCATAATCTTAGAAAAAAAAGGCAGGCAGTTTTCAAAAACATTTAACAGGATGAAACTGGCATTACATGTGGAGGTAGTAAATCAGCTGGAGCCCCACTAGGACACCGACTGTGGAGCAGACATGAATGAACAGCTTGAAACTACAAGTCTACAGGGCTCCTCTTTTCAGAGCTGGTTCTACTCTGGAACCTTTAAAGAACTGGTTCGCTTTTCCATACACACAGAGCCACTACAGAACTTCATTACGTCTCATCTAACGTTGAACCTCCTGTTAGTGTACTCTGAATTTCAGGAGAAGACTAGGCTGTAGTTAGTGTTTGTGAACACTCATGGCTGTGGCGGACAGCATTTCCAATTGTTGAGTTATTTATTTACAAACCCTGCTAAAAACAGGATTTGTAGCGACTATTGTGAGTGGGATCCATAAATGCCAGCGTGTGATATTAAAATTCTTTAATAATTAAAATGCAAACACTGCTATTAAATTTAGTTTAAAAACAGTTACTGTCACTGCAGCTTTATGTGGCAAAGCGGATAAAGTGTTGAGTGGCTTTTATGAGCACATCTACGAACAGAATTCAGTCCCAGTGGTTTAAGTAGGATCCATAAACATGAGCGTGCTTTACTGAAACATGCAGCAAAGTTTACTAATGAGGATTTAATCAAAGTTTGTTAATACAGATTCAATCACTGCATTTTTTTTCTTTTAATTCAGTTTATAGTCCTGCTTTGAGATGTTTCCTGTGCTGGTTTGGACAGCACAGATATGTACACACACACAGATACATATATATATATATATATATATATATATATATATATATATATATATATATATATATATATATATATATATA
>JAOWBL010000014.1:2306565-2318340 GCA_028564865.1 Zenarchopterus dispar | reverse complement strand
ATATATATATATCCCTTGGATAAAGGTTTTACCAATTCATGGTACTAACTATTAAAATATTTGCAGACAAAAAAAAAAAAAAAAAAGTTTGAGGATGCAACACACTGGAATTCACTTGTAGATCCATCATATTGTTAACAGCTGAGATATAATTGAATCACAGCACCAAAATGCTGTTCTCCAAGCAGAAACTTTTAATAGCTGCAAGATTTAAACTGTAGGATTTTACAGATGCATACATTTTTATTCTCAATTTTTTTCTCTCCGAGTCATTGAAGACCTTAAAAAATAACAAAACAAAACAAACAAACAAAAAAAACATACAAGCACTTACTCTTTGAAGGTGCCCGTTTCTGGATCCTCAGTCATCACATCATGCAGAGCCTCAACACAGATGTTGATGATGCCACAGAACTTGTCTTGAATCACACTGACAACACACAGATTAAACAGATTCACTACTCATGGAATCATTAAATTCAGCACCTGTGCTCTTATCCATAATTTGCTTGCATGCACGTGTGTGTACACCTATTTGAATGAAAGAGATCTGTATCAGTCCAAAGGAGGGTAACTGCCAGCTTAGACAGAGGCATTATAGCTTTTTGGCTGCCTGAGCCTTTAATTGTTCAAAAAGTTCAACATGCAGATCTTATCTGAAAAAATTCCAACTGAAGGTTTGAGCAACAATGTCTTGAAAACATATAATGATAATGGTACTAGGTTAAAAAAGGTTAAAAAAAAAAAACACACACACACACACACAAAATATAAAATTGATTAATATTATCACACAAGATTGTGGTTAAGTCTTAAAAAAATAAAAATAAAAAAGCCCACGGTTGGCAGTTGGCAGAACCTGACATCTTTAAAATATGATGACTTTAAACACCCACCACCCAAGGTTGGAGACGAGAGGGAGTCATTGATGAATTATTTGAGAGGTGGAAAGGAAGTGGGTGCCCAACGTCAAAAGGAATAAAAAAAATAGAAGGAAAAGAATACAAAGGAAGAATATGTGTGGGTATGGGCGCTAATGCATCAATAGCTCTGCCACTTCCTGTACTCGGTGAGGTAGACCCCAGGCAATGTTGCATAAAGTTCACTGAGAATAAAATTAGGGAAAACATGGAAAATCAGTTTGAAGCAAATACAGTGCTGCCTCTCTCAACCAGTTTCTCTCTTGTTCATGTATGTTACTGAAATATACTTGATGCAAAAACATAAGGAACATTCCTGCATCGTTTCTCTTATGTTTTTGCAGAACAGCTTGAAACCGAAACCTCTGAAGGAGCAAGTCAGATCAGATACAGATTATGCTTCTTTCAGCTTTTTACTGAATACCTGTAACTGGGTCATAGTTTATGTCATATCTAATCAAAAACCATGTCATATTTTTGTGTCATTGGATAATCAGTGTTACTTACTCTGAAAATAAGTTGTAATGATTTGGCTGATCTGTAATAACCTGTTTAGATCAGGGATTTTTCTTCTGTATCTGAGATAATAAGCCTCCCTTCAGAAGTTTGGAAAAAGATGCTATAAGCACTCCACGTTTTTGCTCATCTTTCCCTTGACATGTAAAAGATAAACAGGTGGCACAATCCCATTCTCATACACTCAGCAAGTGATCTAAGATAATACATTGTTGCTTGACAAACCCACACCACACAAAGTACATCAATACTGAATAAGCTTTTGACTATAAAAGATTTACATACTGAGTGTTAGTTTATTGGCATGATTGATGATCGTTGTCCAACATTACCTCCACCAGGTGGTAAAAGAACACAAATACCAGTGCTATGGTCCTCAAGAAAAAAGCTATAGGTTATTGTAGCTTTCACACTCAATATCTGCCACTGCTTTCTTTCAGGAAATTATATGTATCAAAATAAAGACTGAACTGTATTTATTTCAATACTGAAAGCCCTCTTTATATAAGTTATTTAGTTTTTTAAACCGGTTCTAGTACTCTTTTAACTTTCAATAATGTAAACTTTCATGAAATTACTGGCTGTTAAGAAAAGGATCCCCATAACATTGTTGACTTCTGTTTATCTCTAGTATTATTGTTCATATCTGCAGGAAGCTTTCCTCATTGTGTTCTCAAGCAAGATGCAGCCAACTGCTTCAGCTGATCAACATCATCAAGTGAACGTTTCAAACAATCTGCATTAATATTACACACAATTGTGATCCTGAAATGTTCTGCTTAAAAGACAAAACAAACTGCTGTATATGAATCATTCACTAGCATTTCACTATGACTTTCTATGTAGAATATATCACTGAACAACCCTGACCTTGGTTTTAGTGATCATCCAGGAGTGGCAGTCAAAGCAGCAACTTGTTGCAGGCCTACATTTATATGCATCATAAATTTCTTTCACACATAATTCTATTCATCCCAAACCCCTGAAGTGATTAGTTTCTCATGGTTGATGAGCACTGTAGTTTTGTGCCTGCCATTCAAATCACTAGAAGTGGAAACATGATATGAATCGAAAAAAAACCTCAAACATATTCTGAATCACTGAAGACGTCCACGCAGAATTACTTGCACCTACTACAGAAAAACTCTTGTGCAAATGTATAATACATACATATTATATCCATATATATATCCACACACACACACACACACACACACACACACACAGACACACACACACATATATATATATATAAATATGTATATATATATGTAGTCTCCTAATGAGAGGAATGGTTCCCGAGGGCAACAGGTTTGGACTGCAGGATGACCAGTTCTGCATCAGGAATCTTCTCTAATGAAACTATACTCTTGTAATACACCCAGATGTGATAAATGATTGTTTTGTTGAGATAAATAAGCACTTCTTTGTTGTACTTGCTCCCATTTACCATAATTCTTATAATAGTAAGTTTTAAGGCTCTACAGAGCCTGCGATGTTGGAGATAAGGAAAGAGGACGAGTCATTTTTATACGAGGCTTGTGATAGCTGTGCACAACACTTCAGCCCAACAATTGGTTTTTGTTTTCGATTTTGAGGTCCAATTCATAGCTGTGCAACAAAAAATGTCTTGTGTCCTTAGATCAGAGAGGCAAAGAGCTGTGGAGCTCCAAATGGATTCTAGGTAACAACTAAGGGACGTCAAACTGCTACTCCACTGACTGACACACAGCCTCTGGAATAAAACAGCCTCCAGAATACAGTAGAGGGACTTTTCCCCTCACTTTTGCTTGACGGCTCTGACAGAGTGGCAGGGAGGCAGAGGCAAAGCGTATGGAGCAGTGCGAGTGTTGTGGTGAGACGACAGTAACCAAACCCTGACTGGAGGAGACCACAACCAAATGAGATGCAGTTGCTGAGGTACAACCACAGCAGTTTGAACATTCACACTTTCAAAACTGACGCTGGCTTAAACTGTGGGCTTGTGGTCAAAGTGTAGCTACAGCCTGCTTTATATCCAGTTTCTGCCACAGAGAGCCTGACAGATTATTTGAGAGCTCCATTTTGAAAGTGGGTTTCTGCTCATGACGTCAAGAGAGAAAGGCAAAACTGTAGTTTGAAAGGAATATAGTCAGCTGGACTAATGGATGCAACCGCTATGTTTCAAACCTTCTTAAATCTCAGGAAAGTGATTGTAAAACAGCTCAATATCTCCCCTATGCCGTTTACTGTTGCTGCTCTGATGCTGTCTGCGGCCCAGCACCCTGATGATTACCGTCATCACGCAGGACGACACTTCTTCATGTGATTTATCTCATTCCAGCAAACCCTGCCATTCGTTGTCCCCCTTGCACTTCCAGCTATCCTATCTTGTCTTGAAGAATTTATCCCTGTCCACCTCTCTTATTTTCACTCCTTTTTCATTTTCTGTGCCATGAACAGTGACATTGGGTTTGCCACTGAGTGCTTTCGCTGTGCACTCTTCACTTCTTTGTCTCTGTGTTGCAATAAGAGACTGAAGTGGAGAGGCGGAGAAGAGGTGATGGGTAATGAAAAATCAGCAGGACCTCAGGAAGACAAAGGACTGTTTCTGATTCTCTGTACCTCTGTTTATTCTTTCCCATCAAACTTCAGTGTCCCGGGGAATCTAAGTCCTTCCATGACATCTCAGCTTCACTGATCAAACGCTACACTTTCCCCTACTATTCATCTTGATCGTCTCACAGGGACTCATCGCCACCCTGATTCAGAACCCCTAGTCTCATCAGGCCACCAACAAAGGGGCTCTGCATGGACCTGTTCCAACCTCGATTTCAAGTCTGCACCAAAACTTTGTTCGCATCTTCACCGTACTATATTCACATTAGTAAAGCCCCCTTCTTGCTGAAATGAATTACTCTGACAGCTTTAGCGATTGCCCAAATTTCAAATTAAATTTTGAGAAGCAAAACACATAAAAATTTGAAGCTGAGTCATGCTGACCTGGTTTCAGAGCTTCGAACCTGTTCACTTCTGAGTTGACCGATTCATTTGGAATCAAGCCATGAAAACAGTGGTTTTCAGTTGGAACAAGGTTCTCTGAATGCTGCAGGAGAATTAATGATGACTCAATCAGTACCATTATTGAGGGTTGTCACACTGTGTGGACGGGTATTTCAAACAGCTGATATTCACCTTTTATTTGACTCTTATATACTCAACTCTAATTACTTGAAACCACTTTAGTCCTCAAGCAAGTACATGGGTTGACTAAGACTCTTGTCAAGTTAAAATGATGTTTCATTAGGGTGGATACATTGGTAAATTTTAGAGAAAAAGGAACGTCTGCCCATGGAAGGTGATTACCATGAAGGTGATGTAAAACTGAAACTTTTACAGTGCTGCCTTATATCAGGCCAGTGTAAAACAAAACATTAACTATCATGAACTATGTTATGTTCTGATCAAGAAAGTTCTTATTTGATTACAACTTAAATTATTAAGAAAATCTCTAAGGGAGTGGTTTTAAGTTACATTGTTGACCTTGATATTTTGGTTCTGGCACTGTCAGTTTTCCTTAAAAAGAAGGGCTGGTAATATCTTAGATTTTTCTTATCATGAGCTAACTAATAAACTAAACTGATCTAAATAACAAGTACTGCTTCTCCATCGAAACCCTGGCAGCATACAGTACCATACTGACCTGAACCACAGGATGCCATTAAGCCGAACAAATCCTTTCTTACAATTATAACAGACAAACACCAAAGTTTATTTTCACCCCCATCCCTCCCACAAACACACATGTATACAAACACAGTTCTGTTGCCAGAAGGACTCATTAAAACACCAATGTGAATTTATTCCCAGCTGAAAATAGTCCACTGTTTACTGCTGCTTGACTAAACTGCAGGGCCAGCTGTTTCAGGAAATTAAAAAAGGAATCTGTGTTAAAACTGTTCATAAGATTTGTTGCTCGTGAGAAACCCACAGCCCTGGTGTTCAAGTAAAACCAAACTTGATTCAGCAGTGTCCTGGCTTGACACCTGAGTTGCATCTCTGCAGATCTCAGGGCACTTTTCAGTTCAGCCTTGAACAACGAGATGTTAGGAAGGAAATGAGCTCTTTACTGAGCCGTACACAGCAAAACAATCACTAAAGATCACTGCACTAGTGGGTTCATATAACAAGAGCCTGATATGCATCAACATCATTATGCTGGAAGTTTGAAATCAAATCCGTGGATGGTTTTGTTTATGATCTTTCATATCTGTACTCAAACATCTTTATCTTTTCTACGTAATAAGTCTTATTACATCCTTTTTATTTTATAGTGAAAGTCTTATTCTTTGCAATAGAGTATGTTGTTTGTGTTCTCATATTTTCTTTTTTTTTTTTTTCATTTCTGGTGGCAGCGGCTCAGGAGAAAGTTGAGTTATTTTCATTCAGAAGGTGGGTGATTCACTTCCTGGCCCCTGCAGCCCACATGTCCAAGGCCTTGTTCAGACCCTGCAAATGTGTCCTGAGAAATCCAATCATGAGTGGTCAGTACCTAGCACGCATGTTTACACCTGGCATTAAAATAAATATTTACAACACAAGGAAAGAGCCACCACGAACAAGAAGACGTTTGTGCACCAAATCAAATGAATCTATTTCAGTTGCTGACATTACCATGGTCCCTGAACCTGTCTGAGGACACTGTCATGTTCAGGATTGACCATGACCATAAAGAAAATGTGGATAGATGTGTCCCAGACCACAAATCCTGGTTACAGCCAGGATTTTGGAACCAGCATTATATAACAAACAGACAAAAAGTTTGGTAGTCTGCAAACACACCATCTGTTTCCTTTGCTTAAGTCATGAGTCTCAGCCAGATATAGATGCTCAGTGGCATCATTTAGTTTAGGGAATGAGATTCAGAAGGTTTTGGTGTTGCAGCACACAGCTTAACCATTCTTATACTGGCCTTCATGGCAAGGTTCTGTACAAATTGTACTTTTCTGCTGCTCATCTCACCACCTCAATATAAACCATCACCAAATAATTGCATTGTTGTTTTCAGTTTTACCGACCAGTGCCTCCTCCGTAGCTTAGAGACAGCCTGATGTCTGTGTCCATCACTATGTTGTTGCTGAAGGTGGTGCAAGATCAAAGCATGTGACAGAGAGAGGGGAAACCGGAAGACAGACAGCTCTATGAGTACCATTTCAACGCAGCATAAACGATATCCTTTTAAACAATATTGTCTCATTGCATACAATGCCTGCAGATCAAAAAGGATCCTGAGTAATCGGATCTGATCGGATCAGTGTTGACCACATGTGATCAGATTTCCCAGGATGCATTCTAATGTCAAGTTTGAATGGGGTTTAAGTGTCAACGGGCTTGATACTGAACCCCACATTTCGCTTGAGCATTCATGGATGAGTGTGTGTGAGAACAGTCGAATGAGGCTGGCAGTGTTAAAATGCTACAAGTGGTCAACAAGACTAGAAAAGTATCATGTAAATGCAGTCCATTTACCACTTAACCAAAATTTAATAGACTTTTATACATGTGTGTGCACTCACATTAGTTTGGAGAGGGTACAGTGGGGTCCAGCTGTATCCTTAGATTTTATTTTTTTTAAGCTTATGCACTTTTATTTTTGTTGGGGGTGTGGGGGGTGGGGGCGCAAAAGCTCATGCCAAATGAAGGCCAATGTTTTAACCACGGGGAACACCTGCATCACGGCAGAAAAGCAAAAGGGTCCACTCAGCAGAGTTACAAGGCAGCAGGTACCAGAAACTGAACAGAGGCTGTCAGGATTATCTATACATATTTTCACACAGCACAACAATACGCCAGCAAAAGCAACAGCTTTGGCCCAATCCAGTCACATTCACGGGCAGACTGAGTCAGCAACAGCTACACTAAACAATGCATCAACAACACAATGAACCTGTGTTGATGCAACACTGAGCAGGCTGAATAAAAATACAGGTGTTTTATCCATCACAAGAAATTGCAGTGACTATAATGGCATTGGGATTTTTTTTTACCCCAAAGCTTCACATTACCAGCACTTTTTAAAACTATATATCCCATAAAATGCAAAACCAAGAGTGACAAAAGGGAAATTCCAACTGTAAAATCGATGTATACACACAAGTACTCCATGAGCAGTTGAACTTGGATCATGGCCTGATTCCAGGTTGGGCAATTCGCGGTGCATTTGAAATGAAATGTGATGTCAGGAATATGATATGTATAATCAGAAATACAGCAGTTATGAGGACTGAGTTACTTGAATGCCCAGCATATTGTTTGCCTACATCAAAGTCTCATATTCCCTGTAGACACCGGCACTAATAATTGATTTAAAGAGAATAAAAATAACATCATCATCTTGGAGAATTGTAAAAAGCACATTTCTGTTTTTGTCCCTTTTTTTCAATCTTTTTTCCTGCCTCAGAAAATTAGAAGCATGCCCCACTCCATCAATTATGTATCCCTAAAATCTTATCTGAAAATAGAGAAAAGCTTTTGCATGGCAAGAAGTCAGTTTAAAAAAACTGCTCCACTAAGGCGCTTCCAATAGTGAGTTAATTCACATGTAAATGATTGCACCAGAGTATGAGTCTCAAAATGGGGAGAAGGCAATTATCCAAGGTTGCACGCTTGTGGAAGTATCATAATGTATTCCTTTTTTATCAGTTAGAAGAGTTATGGAGATGATCTTTCAACTTGGCTACACTCTCAGCTGGTATCTTGATTCTAATACTAATATGGAGCCCTGCTCGAGTCTCTGCCTGCATGCTGTTTTAAGAGACTTGCCACTGATGTCTCGGGTGAACGGTGAGTCTCGGGCCATCACCTCGAGCTTCACGAGCGTCTCGCAGGTCAGAGGCGAGTCTCTCTCCACTGCCTGTGTCTCAGTGGCATCCTCGTGCGCTGAGTGAGACGCTGCTTGAGGCCAGGAAGTGCGAATGAGACCAGCAGCCTTCACAGTTGTGTCAATCTCAGCCATATTTGTGGGATCAAAGAATGGCACACTAATTTTAGTCCTTCTGTAGCAGCTCTAATTAGCTGTAAATTATCTTTGTCCAATTAGAAGACAAAGGAAAAAAATGATGAACCAGTGGAATTGTGAACAAATGCTATTTGAATCACTGAAAACATTTAGTGATGAAAAGTAAATCAGATATTTTAAAATATTTAAATTTTTGATAAACTCAAAGATCCTAAGTTAAGAGTTATATATGACACAGAAAAACATCAGATCCTTTCAGTTATGAAGACGGAAACAAAAACATATTTGCCTCGTGAAATACTAAAAGAGAACCCATTGATGATGTTTGCGGACTAAGCAGCTTGGTAGGATTGAGGTTAGTATACTTGCTGTTTGAATCTCAGTTAGGGTCTTCCTGTATGGGGTTGGCATGTTCTCCCTGTGATTAGATGCATTTTCTTTAGATACTCTGGCCTTGACGATCCAAAAACATGCACCTTAAGTTGATTGTTGATCCTAAACTCTTTGTGGTTGTTAGTACAATTAGAGAAAGACTGGTGACATGGTACAGGTCACACCTCTGGTGGGGTACACCCCCACCCCAACCCTGAACGAATGAATCGGGCACAGAAAATGTATCGGAGGATAATTCTTAATTTAATAAATGCATAATTTCTGTCAGGGATCCTTATCCTACCCTAAGGTTATTAGATATGAGGCTAACAACTGGTGAGGCGTAAGGTAAGTGAATGCACCTAGAAGTAGATAAGGAGGTGCATAATTAGTTAATAATGACAGGCTAGACACCTCCGCAGGTGAACCTTGCAGCTACTCTGAGCCATGACAGGGGGACTTTTCCAAGAAGGACCTGGAGTTAATTAAAAGACCCATTCAAGCTCTCACATTTGAATGTGTGTATTCTGAAGGAATAGTAAAATTGTCCAGATTACATCCTTTTCATTTTATAGTAAAGAAAATGATGCTGTTTTCCCCCTTTATTTCTCTCGTCTCTTATAGGGAGCATAGATGTTTAAGAAAAATTGTCTTTGCTCTTAATAAGGATAAAACAATAAAAGCCCCATTGGCTTCATAAGGACAATAGACTTCATTGATGGAATCTTTGCAAATCCTTTACACACATTCGCACATAAATCACCTCCTTCATAAAAACCGACTGCAGATTCACAAATCCAGCGTACGCCTCGTAAAACTCCGATTTGATCGCACAAACGTGTATGTTTATGAATACCAATCACCTGCAAATTGGCCGTGCACTCCTGCTGTGCCCTAATGACCATAAATCTCCACCCAGGGGCCGCCATAAAAACAGCTGATGTAAAGATGCATCCTCACCCTACATGCCTACCTGTGTGCATAATGCTAAATATCTATTTTCCATCTTTGTCACCGAATGTATCCTTTCCCTGTATGGGCTGCGAAATCATGAGAGGTCTTCGGGAATTTGTTAGTTAGGCTTGTTGAAGGTATTTTTTCATGTCAGCAAGTGGTGAACATTTTTCTTCTCAGCAAAAAGAAACATCTGACAATTCATGCAATGAATCAGGAACTGACTTTCTGGCATAAATCTCTATCTTCTCTTATGCGCTACAACTTTTAAGGTCTCTCAGTCCTCTTTCTCATCATGTTAAATCCTCTGTCAAGTCTCTTGGAACACATTTTGATAACATTTTTAAATTCGATAAACAGATTTCATCTGTAGTGAGTTCGAGCTTTCTTCAGCTGAGGCTAGTTTCTAAAGTCAAGGCCTATCTCCTTTCATGACCTGCAGAAAGTAATACATACTTTTTTTATACAAGATCCCGTCTTGATTATTGGAATGTCGTATGTGTTGGTAGGAACCACACTTCCATCCAGCGCCTGCTGCTGGTGCGAAATGCAGCTGCCCGAGGAGCCCCGAACAAGACTCAAAATGAGGAATGATGGAGCTTTTAAGGTTGCAGCCACTAAATTGTGGAACAGGCTTCCACTGAACATAAGATCTGCTCCCACGTTTTTAAATCTCATTTGAAAACCAAGCTATTCCTCTTGAAGTTTGACACAGATTAACTGCTTGAGCCCAACAGTTTTATGAGTTTTAGGATTTTAAATTTTCATTACTTTCCTTATTTGCTTTCATAAACTTCATTTTATTGATTCACTGTAAGGGTCTTGTTACATTACATTTTACTCACCATTTAAAATTACTGTGTATAATATATTGCATTTGATCTTTGTTTTATGAAGCATTTTGGTTTTAAATTTGCTATATAAATAAAGTTAACTTGACTTTATTTCAGGAGGCAACTAAAATGCAAACCCCTTTCCTTTCTCTCAACCCCTTCTTTGGCAGTTTTTAAAATGGAAACAATGAAAATACAATAAAATGCCATTTCAGTTTACAGGCTATCCCAGGATGCACCATGAGGGCCACAAACAGAGACACAAGCTTGCTTTACACCTCTGAGCCCTGAGCAGCCCACATCGTGAGCAGACAGAAGTCGAACAAGTACTCCGTTCCAACTCTTACTGTTGTGTTTTAGAGCCACAAACTCCTGGGAGCAGCTGTGAGTCTGTTCAATTTAGGCCAGACAGATGGAGACAGTGCTTGTGGTGATTGCATTAACATATCCAACCCCGATGAGGGAAGCAGTTTTGGAGGGTGGACCGATGAGTCCTCTCAGAAAGGAAGGAAGAAACAATGGAGGGCAGACAAAAGCTTGGAGTTCAATGATTTTTTCTCATTACTTCTTCTGATCTCGCTCCCCCTTTTCTCCATCTTCAACTCTCTCTCCATCCCCCAGGGTTCTTATTGCATTTGTCTCTCTACCGATTCCTTCACTCCTTCCATCTATCAGTAAAAATGGCTGCTGGGAAGCAGCCCTGCAGTGTGTGACACTGCCAACTTAACAGGTGAGTGCGCAGAAGGTGAGAGGCAGAACTCAACTTGTCCCATGAAAGAACAGATCATACATCATACACACACATATTACACTCCAACTCAGCACTGAAACTTTCCACTGTACTGAACATGAGTGGCAAAAACATACTTCATTTTTTGATTTGACAGACAGAAATTCTCAGATCAAGTAGTACTGGAGGACTCAGGGCCTGACATTAACTTCAGATCGCCAAAGCTTTGCTTGTCGAGGTCATGGAGAACCAGCAAGCAGAGGTAAGTTGTTAAAATCAGTCCCTTCTTTGTCATATATTATGAATTCGGCAAGCTGTGTAACCGGGAAACGTTACGAAAACAAGGTGAGCTCCTTCAGTAATAAGTACAGTCAACAAAGTTTGTAATGCAAGCCAATGAGCTATTAGATCATGATTATGTCCCGCCTCTCCGTTGTAGATTGGTGTGGTGCT
>JAOWBL010000014.1:2269090-2299226 GCA_028564865.1 Zenarchopterus dispar | reverse complement strand
CACACACACACACACACACATAGTGGAAATAACCTGTTAACAACCAAGATGCAAAGTGCCCAGGGGTTTAGCAAGTCTGTTTTTTTGAAAGAATAAAGCGCTAAAGCGGATCAGGAAGAAACAAGACTGCCGTCTGCACAGCAGTCTCCAATAATTTTCCACATTGGTGATAAAAACAAGCGGTGGCACAAATGAAGCCACTTGTGGTGCAAAAAGAACTAAGAGACAATCAGCGAGAGGAGGGATGCAGGCCTTTTGAAGCAGTAATCAAGTTTCATTAAAGGTCAGCTGGTGCAAAGACCTCCTCTGATTATTCTGCACAAATGAGGAGAAAAAAGGGTTTTTAAGTAGAGCCGGCTAATTTAGCAGGTGAACTATTTAACATTCAATTTACATTCAATAAAACGGAGGTCCTAATCAGTTCATCCTCGGCTTGTGTTCCAAATAATATCATTATGCATAACACACAAATGTATTGTTTATTATTTGTATGTATGTCTAAAAACTTTAATCAAGATGTCTAATTTACATTTCTATTCAGTGAGTTAACTGGTGCCAACAAGCATGCAAATGAATAAGCAAGTGGTGTCACACATGCTCACAATTACAATAGGGGGCGATGAGAAAACTGGCTAAATGCATTAGCTAAAGGCCATGATGGGCTTGATTCCTTTGATGCACATTTCAGATTTGTGATGCAAGGGATATGCTTTTGTTTACAGGGGATACGTGGACGCAAACCACAGTGTTTGTGTTCATAGACTTGTGTTTATGTACAACGTACAGTGTGCATGTCAAACCAGAGGGCAGATGGAGCTGACAGATTCTACATAAAAATCGCTAAAACCGTGTGGGTGTAAATGTGGTACATACACTCAGATATTTTTCCCAGTACCCTGCTGTGCGGTAAACAGATTGTTCAATCTTACAAGCAGCTTGGTTGCTGAAGGAGTAAAATCCCACGATGCCTCAGATCAGACACAATCACGGTGATAACAGTAAGGCTGCTTAATCACACATGCAGGAAGACTGGAACATGAGTAATCAATGACAGAAAGACGGGCTATTCTTTATAGCTTCATTATGTTTAAAATGGACCAGTAGTCTGATCTATAGGCTTTGAAACCAGTTATGTGTTAACACCAAGATTCCTTTTTCAGTCTTTATAATCATTCAGGTGAGTCATGTTTTTGGTGGAGGTGTTTTCAAGCAAGATTGAAAAAAAAGCTATAGTACTAATCCAAAATTTTTTTTAACTTGTTAACTTGTGAGAAGTGGCTAATGGGTGAAATAAGACTTAGGGGAAGATTAGACGACTTCTTACAAGCTGGAATGTGGCGCCTTATTCTTAAATGTTGGGCGTCCATAATTGATGGGTTAATGTGTCGAAACAGCTAAATAAGTCAACTCATCCTCCACTCAAACATGACAAAGATAGTTATGCAGCTGGCGTGGCAGGTCTCATTATATAAAATCATGACATTTCATTACAACATGGACAAATGCAACTTGGTGAAAATATTATCAATAATTTTGCAAATTCAGTATGTTCCCTATGAGTATTTTGTAATCAGTCACACGGTAACATTCTCGGCTGTATTAAGTTAGTAAGACTGAGAAGGTTGATCACAGAACAGGTGGGTCAATATCCAGTCCCTCCTATTTTCCTGATGGAAAGCAGCTCCTGCAAGCTGAGAAATTCTGTACCAGTACAGATGAGCATCTGTTTTGAGGTATGTTTATGATAAGAACTGATGGTATACAGACGTTAAGCTTGAGTGTAAAATATCATGTGTTTTTATGTGTTTGCATTGTAAAAGGCCTGGAAAGTCCAACTGCACTGTCAGGTTTGGATGATGTGGAGTTAAAGCAGCTGGAAACTAGAGCATTAAACTTTAAAAACATTAGTTCTGTAGGTTCAGTACAGCCTACGTGAAATCAATTGTTCTGAGTGCAAAACTGATTTCTTACTCACTTAAAAAAAAAAAAAAAACATTAATTGCAGCCAAAGGATCTTGTGTTTTAGCAAGATAGAGGAAAAGCTGATTATTGTTATGTGCAAGCAGCTCATCTTATTAGACCAGACCTTGTAGGCATAATGTGACACCAGATTTTCTGTACTTAGATGTTAATGTTTGTTAACATCTGGGTGTGTTGGACATGCCCCACGGTCAGCAAGGGACATCCCATAGTGTCAGAAACCCACGATTAAGCTGCTGCAACAATCCTTTGCAAGTATTTGGTCATGGAGTGTCAAAAAAGTGCTCAAAGTCCAAATGCAAAAGTGTTGGACCTGGAAATGGTAAATGAGGAAATGTCACTGCTCCTACTGAATCCTGGGACAGCAAAAGAAGACACTTAGGAAAGTGACAGTCTTCTCACAGTCTCATAAATCCAGTCATGGTGCATAGAAGCATGTTTATGCACTGTAAACCACCTGAGTACTTAATATCCCACAAGTCCTTTTTTTGTTGTTGTTGTTGACCTTTGATTTAAGAAAGCACCGTAGGGTTTAAGTGAGGGTGAATGTTAGTTATTAAATGTTAGTGTGTAGGGTCAGATACTGTACATGTCCTGGTGTTATAGAAATAATTCAGAACTCTCTTAAAATATACCTGTATGACGGTTGGAGCAAACACAAGGGAAAAGAAACTCCTAGTGGTTATTGAGACCTTTAATTTGAGGAGAGTCCAGCTTCACCTCAGCTGCAGGTTAAACTACCGGAGCAAAGGACAGTGCAGTGGGGTGTGAGACGCTGTGTGAGTAACTTGTGTCACGCAGCGGTTTAATATGGTAAACCGGGGGTTAAAACACTCATCGACAGCTAAACTAATCACATTGTAACTGGCCTACAAAGCTGGTATTTTAGTTAGTTTTTTTAAAAACACATGCATATGACCCAAATATGGATTTTAAACAAGCTTAAATGTGGCTCAGTAATGGCAACAAATAAATAAGCTATATGTAAAAACAAGAGGGAACTGGGAGAAACCTTATTTTTTTTGTTTAGATCATTTCACAGGCAAATCTGTTGTTCATTCAGATGCATGATGGGAACCAGTTGGTCAGCACCTGGCAGGCTACCAGTCTAATAAGGGGGGAGACAGATTAGATCAAGACCCCCCTCTCTGTCTGTGGTTCTCTGGAACAGGAGAAGCTTGGAGATGGATATTAGATTTTCATTCACACTCCAAATCCACTGGGAAAACAACTCCACAGCCCTCACAGACTCCACCAATGAATCAAAGCAGGGTTTGAGTGTTGAGAGGAGACCAACATGTGTGTGCATAGCCAGCTGGTCTTATACTAATGGGAATAGCATCTACCTAGTTACTTATCTTTCCTTACTCACCTTGTTTAAACATAGACTCTTTGCTTGCGCATGTGCTTTAAAGTACACACACAGGTGTGTAACACATTGAAGCACATGCAGCTTGCACATTGTACGTACTACTTAGAAACAAGCACACACTCGTATGCAGATGCAGGCAGAGTCCCAGCGTGGTGTGGCACATGCTGTGTGTTGTAATTTCAGCCTCTCCATGCTGCGAGGAATAATTACATCGCTCACTGACTCGTCAGTCTATCCTCTGCTTCTCCCTCATCCTCTTCCCTTTCCCACAAACTCACTGTTCCTCCTCTATCACAAACACTTCTTCAGTCTCATTCACCCTTGTTCTCACTCCATTTTCCAATTGTGACTTTTTCATTCCTGCAACTAGTCTATTCTGTCCAACTCTTAAAGTACAACTTTTCTGCTTTGAAACTGCAGAGCACCACTTACCGACTAAAAGGAAAAGTCAAAGAGGCTGTATGTGCCATGTAAAATATGGCAGGAACTAATCCCAGCCACTGTCCCAGCGTGGGACAGATGACTTGCATGTGCTGTGAGAAACTGCAAGGAGAAAATAGCTCAAACTGAGGAAACCAGTAGAAGTAAGAGGCTGTTCTTTTTCAGTCAAGAGGACGATGTTTCAAATATTGCTGAAAGATTGCAAGTAAGCTTGTATGACTCAGATTCCTCTTCTTAAGAATCGCTTTCTAGTTTAAATGTTACAGTTACGCTAATATTAGAATGAGCACTTGCATGTTGTAGATAAGTGTTGCAGTGTGACGGGGAACAGGCAGGAGAGTATCATTTGCTAATTAGGAGAGATATGGGCAGGGCTCGATTAACATATTCATACATCCCTGTTTAATAAATAAGGAAAAAGATGTAGAGCCATACCCCAAGCCCTTTTTAAACTATGAGGTCTCTCTCTCTTTTTTTTTTTTTTAAGTTCTTGGCAAAAACTTATAAACTCACAGGTACAGTCCTGAGGAGGAACAGGTGAATTTTGGGGTATTCATTACTGCAGAACTGGGAGTTTGACTATGTGTGTGAACTTGTGACCTTCAAATGTGGGTTATACAAGTCAGTCCAGCTGAAGGCGTTGCCCTAACTCCAGGAAATTATCCTTGCTATCATTTGTCAAGTGTTACACTTTTGATCATTTTTAGACTAAATGTAAACAGTGTAATAAAGGAATTGCATTAGATGTCATTAGAGATTAGCCCTTACTGTAAGTTTTATCGTTAAATTCAACAAATGTACCGGTAACTCCTCTGTTAACCACCTTTAAAGTTAATTACTGAGAATACACTAAATTATTAATTATTGAACTATTTACTGTATGCTATTGTGTCTTTTGCAGAACATGTGGTAATTTGCTATCAACACATAATCAATTTTATTACTGTATTAAGCACCTGTTTGCATCAGTTAGACTTTACTGTACATAAAAGCTTTAGCTCATAGTATCTGCAGTGGAAAAAAAGTAAATGTAAGGATCACTGTAAGTATAATGATGCACTTACCATTGTTTTACTGGTGTTAAATAAAAACAAAATAATAACAACAGCAATAATATATGCACAAGTTAAGAAGTTTAAGTTTATAAATACAAGTTAAACTGTAATTACTGACATTCCTGTAGCAAAAGTTAGCATTTGGAGACTGGGATTTTAGGATTTGTGTATGTATTTTTGTGCTTGATATACATTCTGCTGTAAATTATTTTGTTTATCACGCCATTATTTGTTTAGTGCTTATATGTAATGTGGATGTGCAGTTAAACAGTTGGTGATGCAGGGAACAGAAAGTTTGCCATGAAGAGTGGACACTTGCTAAAACATGTTCATTTATTTGGAGACTCGGACAAAGGTATCACCATTACAGATTGATTGTTCAGTCATGTTATTCTTAATTTACTTCAAGAACTCTAAAATGGCTAGGAAACATATACTATAATTAAAAAAGACTTATGAATATAAATTTAATCAACTCTTCTCTTAATCCTAAAATGCCAAAAGTATCATATGTGGTACATGCATTTCTCAGAGCTTCACACCATCCACATGATCAAAACCTTAATGAAAAACCTGTTGTATACAATAAAAAAACAAACATTGTTGGATATAAAATGGTATAAATGTGTGTCAAATTTCATACAGAAAAAGTAATTTCTAAATAATATTTTAAAAAAACTGTAGTGGTGGTGGTAGGGGGAATAATCCATTAATCAATTGTTTGGGTAAAAAGCAGACTTTTCCAGTATTATTTCAAATGCCAGGCTTCAAAAGGCTGCTAATATTAAATTGCTATATCAGCAGTAACACAAATGATTGCCTGCTATTATGTGAGTTTCAAATGCTTTCCATGTTCTTATGATTGCATGTTCACTCATTCCCAGGCGCTGTCTATGGTCCTGAACCATGGAGGACAAGAAAAGACAAAGGAAAAAAACCCCAGAGAAATTGGAATGCCATTAAGCTGAAAATTGAAATCTTATGATGGTTAGGGTACTGAAGGAGTTAATTTAATGAGATAGGTCTAATAATCATTCATTTTCTAAACCCTCTTCATTCTGGCTTTCATATTCGCCAGTCTTCAAAAGGGCACCAAGTATTAGTCATCTCACATTATCTGACACAAGAACAAAACCTGACCTTTACTTCCAGAACCAAATTTGCTTAGAATAACTCCCCCCCCACTTCACCAATCTGTACACCTCTATGAAATTGAGTGTCTATGTGCTTCTGCATATTTTATTAAAGCGAGTCAATGACAGCCTTTTCCTACTGAAGACCCAGCTACACTTGTGCTGCAGTCAGGATGCGTCTAAGTGAACTTCTGTAGCGGTGCGTCCACAGGAAAAGGCACATAGTCAGCAACAGGGAGATTATTGACACCGACACTTGCGGGGTAGATAGCATGTCAGGTTTCCTTCATTTTATAAATCCCACCAATTCCTGTGCCTAACCTGTGCTGTGTGTTCCACACATAACTTCAAACCAAAACAGTCTTTGTAATCCTGTCAGATTGATCCATCTCAGCAATGAAAACAGAGGGGACTGTGCTAGAAGCAAAAGTGCATACTTGGCCCATCTGCCGCTCCAAAGACACCTGAGAAAATGTTTTTAGAAACAGCAGGGATTTTCAGAGGTTGCTTGAAACAACTTGTGTGGATTTTTTGAAAACCCAGAAAAGCTTTAGACCAGATCAGATGACTAGTCCATTGAGATCTCTCCCTCCTGATACAAAACAAAAAGCAAACACTGTTTCTGAAAGGCAGAACTAACACTAAGGTGTTACTCAAACTACTGAGCACTTCATCTGATGCCAACAAAATTCACAGTACTTTCTTTTAACACTTGGAACGCTTCAATAGTTGTGTTTGTTTAGACAAAATTAACATTTTAAAGGTGTCAACCCATCTGCTGAAATTATTCTGCATTAATGAAAATAACACTTCAGCGTGACTGAGTTCTTTTACTGTACCGTTGAGCCACTTTGAGTTGTACTGGGCCGTGCGCAGGGGTGGCATGCCCCCCAGGCTTCTGTATATGACGGGGTCACGCCCCGAGAAGTCGATGACGGTAGCCGCGTACAGCTCTCCGCTCTCTGTTACCACTGCTGTGGAGTTGTGGCGAGGGTCGTAGGGGCAGCGTGCAACGCCATTGACACGCTCCAGCACCCTGCTCATGTTGCCCACCTGAGATGGAGACAAAGACGGAGGCGATGGAGTGAAAACAGCAGAAACACGAAGAAAATCACTGAATGTCCCCAAAGTTAAAAGCACGTTGGAATGCAAACTTCACTTTACCTCTCTGGTGATACATAGAGGCTGGAAAGCATTGGTGCCGCAGGTCATGACCTCTGTTTTGTTCACCAACAGGACTCTGATGTAGTTCTGACATTCGATCTGCAGAGAAGAATGGAAAGAAGAAATGCTTACAGAATCTCACTGAATAGAAGGAAAGAAAGTGCTGCTCCTTTTTTTACACCATTTGGTATGTTTCAGAGAAGAACAATGGACCAAATCTTCTGGGACTATATCACCATGCAATCTGAAGTCTGCAGCTTTTGCTAACATGTTCATTGTTCAAACATATGAATTAGAGTTGACAACTAAATGGAGGCCCATTTGTGACGTCGACAGATGTTCTACAGCAAATTTTTCGAGTCAAATTTGTTTTAACAAAAGCAGAAAAATTATTTTATTGGCTTCTGCTGCTAAGAACTAAAATCATTGCAGCAAATCAGGGATGAAAGAAACTTGTCTTGTGAGTTTGGTATTACCCCTCCTGCTATAGACACTGTGGGAGACAAATATGATATTGCAATAAGTTCTCACCAAACAAGCTATGCAAGCTAACTGATCACACCAACTTTAGAAGTGTTTGAAAGGAGGAGCCTTTCAGTGTTTCACTATGTGACCTTAGGCTCTCATGCGCATTTTCTTTCCCTGTCTTCCTGCTTTCTTTTCACTGGCAGCAAAACAACTCCTGATTGAAGGGTCTGAAATAGCTCGCCTGCACCGAGACCTCCCATGAGACCCACAAGGACCTCACCGAATGACCAGAAGATATCAAAATGGCCTCACTGTAAGAGCGGCAGTGCTGACATGAAGTGCTGTAATTGGGGTTGTAATAGAGGTTACCTCTGTTTTGCCTTTGCTCTGACAGGACCTCCTGGTTTCCTCATCCGGTGCCCACTCCGTCGCCTAGGAAACAAACACAAGGTGACAAAGGGATGACAAAAAGGCCGAAAAGCAGTCTGCTGAGTTTGTAAGACACTTCAACAGTTATGCAATGGCTGACTGTTGCTGTAGGCACTCTCAAAAAGTTGCATGAAAAGACTTTAACCTCACTGCTGTTTGTTTATTGTGTAAACATGGCGAATGGCTTGCCAGCAAACAGCCCATTCGAGGGTAGCAAGTGAGGCACGCAACGAGGCAGCTGAAGGGCTGAGGACAGCATTAGCATGTAAATGGCTTTCTTCTGTTCCTTTCTTCTCGTCTCTCCCAGAAAGTTTGCAGGGCTCACTTCCACTCCGCCACCCCCTCATCACTTCTACAAGCCAATTATATTCCTGGTGATGGTTATGTCTTGGGCTTAATTATGGATGCAGGCAGCAGCACTGCGCGGCTGCACTGCAAACACACTAATGCATACACAGCCGGCTTGGCCACCAGTATTGCACTGGCTCCGGTTAAGAGGGTTGAGAGATGCCCCTCACTTGGCATGAACTGTACGAGCAGGTTCCAGAGGACCGCTTAGTTGTGTGTTACTGGCCTCATTTTATCCATCCTCTCCCATCTCCTCAGCCTCTCTGATTTCGCTTCCCAAGCATGAAGGCTAGCTAGAAGTATGCCTTTATATAACAGTACCGTGGGTCTATATTTCTTTCTCTCCCAAAAGGATTATATTTCTTCACAAGAAATAACTATCTAGATCTTATGAACTGCCTTCTGAGGATAACCAGTCAGTTTTGATCCAAATTTCATTGAAGCCTGCCAAGTTATAAACCAAGAATCAACACTAAACTGGGTCAGAACAAACACAGACCTCAAGAGTTAAAAAAAAAAAAAAATCCTCCATGAAGCTCATCTTCATCAGCTAATGTGCATGCATTTCCTGAATATCTTCACTGAATTTGTCTTGACCATTCCCTGACATTTTATTCTAATTAATCTTTAGCACAGTTTTAATCTAAAACAGTAAAGTCCCGAGAGGGAGTAGTTCCACTGGGAGAGTTATAGTTTTCAGTTAATCACGATTTTTCAGATCCTAAAACTAAATCTTTTTAGAGCATGCAGGACTTTCAATAGAAATAAAAGATCTAATCCACCTAATGAGAACTTAATAGAGCTGCTGGAACTGTTCTAAGGACAAACTATTGAGTTTTAAGTTTGTTGTGTAGACAATCATCTCTTATTTCAAAGATCATGGGGTTTATCAGCTGTGTTTGGAGGACTGGAACTTCACATTTTTGGATTATCACCATCAGCATAAATCCTTCGTAATGAGTAAAGTAACCAGACTGAACAATGTGAAGCACAATCTAACGACTAAGACAAGCAGTTGCATATAAATCCTTGTTGTTTCAGGTTGCCTACTTTTATACTAAGTTTATATTTCTAAAAATTCCACAGCTTTAATAGACTGAAACTTGTAAATGTGATGACACCCATAATAACTGCAGCCAACAGGACAGCAGAAGACTTAACTACTGCTGCAGCTTTTATTGAAAACAAATTGTTTAATGTGCCAAGCTCAGTGTGTTTTTTTTTTAACATGAGCCTTTTATTTCTTCACATGACCTGACCTCAATTAAACATAACCCACTCAATTTGAATTCTTGCTTTGTTTTGAATTAAACAATCGGCATGTGTCAAAGTAAGTGTGTTTAACCAGTTCAATGATATGGGTGCAACTGTCCCCAAGCCATGTTATCATTTCAAAACAAATGACTTTTACTTTAAAGTAGACATGATTTTTCTATTTTATTGTTTATGATAAACAGGCAACTGTATTTGACAAGAGACAATTAAAAATGAAGATTTGTGGACTTATTGGAATACAAAAAGCTGACATTCATGTTCAGGACACATTCACATCAGTTTACAGTTTTGTACAGTAAAATCATGCTTAATTAAAGTTTTTTCAACTGGAACGTTAGACTCCAGGATGAAGATGTTACAAAAAATACTGGCTGGATTGATTGACAGGTGGCTAATTATTTGCTAAGCATTTTCAACTTCCTGGTCTTTCATCAAATGTATCCCCCTGACTGTACCCTTCATTTTTTGCGGCTCCATTTGTTGAAATTAATTATTCTAATCTCCAAGTGGAAATAGTTCTCATAAGCTTGATTCATCACAGCTCCAAATGTGTCTCCCTCACCCCCACATATCTGGCAACGGTACAGTGACAGAGCTAAGGAATGTTTTCCTCTTACTTTCCTCTTATTTTACGCTTTTAAAAGATTAGAGCAGCACCTTAAGCATTCATGCAGATATTAAGAAAGTTTCAGAAACAGATGAAACCTATGCCACCATTTCCAAGTATGGTTAGAGGTGAGATGGAGACAAATCCATTAGCGTCATAAAGCTATATTAAGCCCCCCCCCCAGCCAGTAGAACACCGGTAAGTGGGCTCCGGCCCATATTGATAGTTACAGCTCATCTCCCCGTCTCCCACAGCAGCTCCCTTCAATTAACCTGCCTCCGAGTGGAGTGGAGAAAGACACAGCAGCTGGGGACAGCTATATAAAGTAAACTGTGATTAAAGTGAAACTTGAGCTCAATATGCTGAACATGATGTCAAAGGGAAAATAACAATATCAGAAGTGGCTAATGTGCTTTACAGGAGCTCAGCTTTGCAGTGACGCCATCGCTTCTACCAAGCAGTCAACTCTGACAGTCAACAATTTAAAATCCAGCTCCCATGAGCACAGCAGAGAGCATGGCACCTGCCATTCAGAGAGAAGCTCCGCCTCCTCCGCAGCACTCCATCATTCTGACTGTTGAAATGAAAACACTGCTCTTCTACAGCCCCTGCCTGTCAGCCCATGACAGCCTGGGGACTAATAGGATGACGTCATTAAAAAAAGAGAGCGAGAGAGAGAAGAAAAACACACACACACACACAAGCAGATGGATGCCTTTCCGATGAATCATGGCTTGGAGAATTAGCATCTTTTCAGCAGGGCCCCATGTTTAAGAATCCCCATTGGCTTAACCTGCTGACCTTCACCAAAAAAATGCTACCCTCCTTCACCTCCCCCTTTCTCTCTCCATCTCTTCTTCTTCACATCACTGTGGAACAAAGTCACACTCACACACAGCCTGTGAGAACGCCGATTATAACTCAACATCCTTCCCCTCAAATACCTTCCCTCAGTTGGTGGCCAAGCTGCCACCAACTGAATGAAAAAAGCTGAATGTGGGAGAAATGAAAAAGATATAGTCCATGTTGTTTTTAAGGTTCTCATTCACTGTGTAGTTTTTCACTTGTAATGCAGAAGAACACAATGCAACCATTCATATTCTCATATATTTGATCTTATTGTTAAATTAAGCTTTTTCTTTAGACAATGCTTAAATACTTGGAATTTGTATCACTCTGAACTAGCGAGTCAGTGCAGTTACCAGACATATTTATTTGTCTGTTAAAGGGGTAAAAAGGACAAAAGACCTACAAAGAAACATTTTCTAAAGTAGAAAATATGGTAACAATATAAATACCTGTCACGTTTATCCATTTGCTGTTCACCTTCAATGTGGACAACTTTAAATAAGCCTAAAAGATTTAGCTAATTACTCACACTTTCCCATCCAACTTTGGTAACACAAAACAAAAACATTGACTGAAAAGCTTCAGTGACTTAGATGTTTGATTAACTCAAATCGCTAGAAAACTAGTATTATGTGCAAGGTAATATTAAATTTAATTCTACATGTTTTTTTTAAAGTAGATACCCAACATTATGCTTTTTCTTTGCACTGACGCAAAGGTAAATTACATAAAAACAGCACTGAATAATGATTGCTTTGATTCGTTTTCTTGCAAAGAGTAAGTTGTCAAGGCTGATGGAAATCTCAGTTCCAGACAGTAAATATGATGCTACTTACTGCATCTGATGGCGTAAGACAGGAACAGGGGGCAGAAATACATTTGGTTTCATCACTAAAACCTACAGAAATGTCTGTTGTTCATTTAATTTATGCAAGACTGATGTCTTGAGAAAAAGTCTCTTGATGCAAAAGTGTGAGCATTTATCAGGGTAGCATCAACCTTCTCTGTCACCTCCTACATGAAAGGTGTTAAACTTGAAGCTTGAGAAAGTTTACACTGACAGTGAAAAGAAACTTTCATCTGCACTCGTCAAAGTGAACCTCGCATATAAACTCACATATTTACTTTATTACTGTATGTTTTAAAAGAAACACTGAGGAAAATGATCCACCATGAATCTAGCTGGTCTGCAGTCAGACCTGGGTACGTCAATAGAAGCGAATCACGCAATCACAGTTCTTCTCTTGCACTACTTGTAAGGCCAGTTTGATCGCTTGTTTCTGTGTGGAGTGGACTCTACTTTCCCCTCCAAGTTTAAGTAGAAGAAAAAAAATGGATGCTGAGATGTAGCACTGTGACCGTGTGATGTTCAGGAAATGCAATGAGAAGGCCTGCGCTGCTCAGAAATGGGAGCAATATGAATTAGTACACCAATAAGGGAGGAAATGCAAATGTGAACTCAAAAAATTGCTACTGTAATTCAAGACTCATCTGCCAACTAAATTCTTGCCATTTTATATACTCATATACAGCCCAATACTTCAGAGGGTTGATATTTATGCCTGGAGTCTCAGACGCCTGTTGGAGTTCATTTCCATTTATTAGTTAGGCCAGCAACCATGTACATTCCTCGCCATCAATTCCCAGCTCCAAACCTGAGTTTGACACCCCACTTCTCCCAGTTTTGCTTCCCTTTAGATGCAATAAGAATATCTTGCCTCCAGCATCTTCTAAAGAAGGGGATGACGAGGAGGGGCCACGTGGGTTTTTGATGAGAAAATAAAATTGCTGAAAATACAATTAGCAGCAAGACAGAGGATTCATCACATTTACTGCATAAAGATGGTGTCTGGACTTAGAAATGAATTCCATTTTTACGAGAAATGGGGAGAAAGAGTGGGAAAAGATGGAGCGGTGGAAACAGTAATGAAGTAAAGAGTGCGAGCAGCGAGGGCTGCAAATGTCGTCGTTCCTGAAATGTGGTGCTGTGTTGATAAGGCCGCCTCTCACTGACACACAGCTAACATCGTGTGTGACAACTAATTATAACCCCTGAATATTGTAAATAAGGGGGCCAGAGAAATAGTGGTTGCTTAAATAGGGGCTGTCTGACACTTGTTACATTCAAGATAAATTTGTGCGCTAGTACGAGGGGCTGGCCGTAACTGGTCGAGAAAAGCGTTAAAAATACAGCTGGAGCTTCAACACATAAAAACTAAAATAAAGGAATTTATCGCTTTTGTGGGGTGATTGTCTTCATTCAGAGAAGGTTCTGCATGTTGACAGAGTCTAATAAACAACCTCTTCTTTATTCATATTAATACAGTACACTTCATCCTTGGCATTTCCTCTAAATTTATCTTCATAATCGAGACAAGAACGATAAAATCATTGTAATCCTACTCTTACTGACCACCATTTCCTCTGACTTCTAGTCTTTCACGCTCATTAAATCTCTTTTGCAAAACAGCTTACGCAAATACAGACTCTCACCACCTGATATTAAATCTTAATTTGGCACAAAGTGTTGCTCAGGTGGGTCAGTGGAAACGACACTCATCTACCACAGCAGCAACACTCGAGTGAATGCCAGATGTGTTCACAGCACTGAGCAACTTGTCCAAGTGACTAAGTACATTAGCTCTGCTCCAGCCAAATAATGTTCTGAATTTATTATCCATACCAACGTTAGAAACAAATGCCACAATATATGTATTACTAAGGAAATCAACAGAATCTGAAAGATACAGTCGGGAGATGGAAAAAGTACACCCTCTTTAAATTCTAAACTTTTAGAGTATTAATAACCCCAGCTGAACATTTTGTCAACACAAACTGAGCCAAAATACTTCAGCCACCCTGTAATTTAGCAGAACATAGAACCACCCTTTAACTAGAATAATTGTTTTATTTATGACACCTTCAGTACCACACATCACTGGACAAGAATTTTGGTTCCCTCCTCTTTACAGAATAATCTCAGCTCACAGAGGTCTGCAGGCAGATGTTCATCTATGGCTCTATTAAGGTGCTGCCATGAAGAGAGTCAAAACAATACTTGATTTCTTTTTCTTTTCATTTCAGTTTTTTATAAGTCTGCTGGTGTGTTTCTTGTTATTGCTCTGTTGCACGACCCAATTCCTGCCCAGTTTCACAGGTTGAACAGGTGACCTCACATTGACTCTAGATTTTTTTTTTTTTTTTTTTTGTAAGCAGGAGTTCATGGCTGGCTCAGTGAGGACTGGTTCTGTGGCTGTAAAACACACACTCTCCATCTGGGTCCAACCTTTTTACGCCTGTCTGCTTTAAAGGACCTTGCTTCAGTAACCTGGGATTTGTCCAGAAGCAAATTTTAAACCCAAGTTGTTCTTTCTTGTTATTTTACAGTAGAAAGATTGTTCCTTTGTTTCATTTCAATATCGAACATTTTACTAATTAACAGAGTCCCGTACCGTCTGGGATGTCACTTGAAGGTACGTCCACTCTTAGGAACTTTTTAAAAATGTTTTCCACTTGGAAGAAAACTCTCTCACTAGATTATGACAGACATCAGATATCTTGGAAATGCCCGTTTTACCCTTCCCAGACTGATGAACCGCAACAATCTTTTGTCCAACAAATTTCCCAGCATTCTAATGATCTTTAGTACTTCTGTAGTACTTCTGGAGCAGTGTAACTGTACAAAAAGCAACTTCCCTTTGGAGACCAATAAAGTATTCTGATTCTGATTCTGATAATACATTTTTATAAAAATAATGGTGAATGACATTTTTTGTGACGAGTGGTTTAGATACCACCTTTACTTCTGTATGTGAACATGAATGAGTGGAATGTGACTTTTCAGGAACGTTTTTGCTCTAAGCATTGATCTGTGGATGGAGCCACATCACTTCTTTTGTGTTTCACTCTCATTCACTACAACAGTCTCCATTCAAAGTTACCTACATAGAAAGACAACCTGGTCAACCATGAGCTCCTTGGCTCTCACCTCTCAGCAACAAACAGAACGCTCCAGCAGGCTGAATTATTGCTGCAGTTCACCTTCATCTACTTGCACAGAGGGAAGAAGTCTGTTCAAGGAGAATATTTAGTGTATGTGACAAATTTCAGCACACACCAGACCGTTTAGAAATTTTGATGAAACGCTTATATTATTAATAAATGTATCCAGGCACAGCAGACGCCAGTAAATAGACAGCAGCAGGAAGCAAAATCAAAAGTCAAAAGTCACTGAGCCATGAAACTTACTTTGATGTCTGCCCGGGTTTAGACTGTTTACAAAGCAGCATTTAGACAACTCATCATTAAACACCTCACATCCAGTGTAATTTTGAATGGTAAAACTCTGTTAAGTGGATGTAACGGTTCACAAAGTTAAAAAAAAAAAAAAAAATCAGAATTTTACAGTAAAGCAGCATGGTATTTAAGTTTCCTTCACAGCGACTGCACACAAATACCAATATGTGTCCAAAGCACCAAGTATCAGAAACATAAAAGCTTTGTTGAGACTACCAACATAATCCTCAATTGGAATTTTTTAATCCTAATACAAATCACTTATATGTGGAGTCAAATGTTTTGTGACACTCAGTGGGGACATCAAATCCAGAGCAAGTGTAAGTTTGACCCCAAATTAAAGGTTTTACTGGCTGATTACTAGACAGGATAATGTGAAATTTAGCAATCTATGACTTCCTGAATGCTGCAAATGAGAAAAAGGAAAAGATATTAAAAGGAAACAAGATGGTTTTTAATTATCATGAATATGTCAATTATTTTCTAATGTTGTGGTTGAGGAATTTTGCAGCAAAAATAATTCAAGTAATCAGCACTGAAAACAAGAAGCTGTTTATTCTCTTTAGTTTATACTCCTTAGATGTGTAAATGTTTGGTTCGGTGTGTGCTGAGCAGCCTACTCACCACGCTGCTGCCTCCTACTCGCTGCAGGGAGGCTGACAGGTAAAAACAGTCAGTCACTCCACCACCAACCAACAAACACAGTTGCTCCTATTCATCTTCCGTGAAAACACTTAGTGCACCGAGTACACCCACACAAGTCCACACAAAGATAACACAGACTATACAACTGATTCTGCATACTAACCAAATGTGTAGAAGCACACACCATAAACGGAGGATAGCGTCATCTTCAGATTTGTTTTTCAAAGGATGAGATACCATCTCTTTGAGTTGTGTTGGTAATCATGGGATTTTTAAAACTGATCTCTCTCTCTCTCTCTCTCTTTTGGTTTTTATAACTCAACCCTGTCAAGTATGCACCTTTATTGCATATCCTTGAAAATGTACCAACTCATAAACCAACATCTTTTTCTACAGTAGCTGTAATCAATATCAGAAAACAATTTAAGGAAGCATCAGTGAGCCACAGGTCCAAATGTGAGAATGACTGCAGATACATATCAGTAAAAGAAACCCAAAAAAAAGTTCTTCTTTCCCAGCTAGCTGACCAAACTGCAGCCACGGGGCGACAAGAAGCCCTCTTTTACTCTCGGCTCAGTAGTTCACACATTACCCCTCCTTTGTGAAATGGGCCACATCAATAATTAAATCTCCAGCCTAATTGCAGCGCAGGAACTAATGAAGAGTGTGAGTGAAATCAGCCATGACTCATCAAACACAGGGCCAGAGAAGAGCGAGATACTGTGAGCTAAACAAGGACATGAATATCTCACAGGGTCAGCCTAATGGGTGTCCCTTCCCTGGGTTTGATCCTCTGCTTTACACATGAAGACATTTTGTCCTTGAGAACCATGTCTAACGGAGACAGGAAATCACAGAACACAGCCCACTTCAATACCAGCCGCATTAGAAAAGATCAGAGTGTATTCAGCATAAGCAAATGTCAGCTACTCCTGCCCCAGTGGAGTTTTGAATCCAACAACAAAAAAAAAACACCTAAAATAAAATATTTATGTTCCTCCTGGGGATATTTCCACCCTTCTCTGTTGAAGAGGGAGTTTGAAAAGCAGTAACAAGTTGACCTGTTGAATCTGCAGATAAGCCACTGGGAGTTGCTGCTTAATGGGACTAAACAGCAACAAACAGGCAAACCAGCTTCAGACACGCTTAGTTGCACCATTTTAAAAAAAATACTTTCTAAGATTTCTGGCATTGATATATCAACACACACATTCATAAGACAATGAAATGAACTGATATGCATCACATTATATCACATCTTCTGAACAAATCCAAAGTCATATCAGTAAATTTTAACAAAGCCATCGGACCCGAACCAACACCTACTCTACACAGCCCACTGATATAATCAAAAATTAAATGGATCTGCTGAAAATCATGTGTAAAATCTGTCCCCTATGTGCTGCTGTAGTAACATAATGACCTCCTGAAGGTTACCCAGTAGAACTTTATTTGGAGCATTCCCCCCCAAACAGCCCTGAATCATAAAGAGGTGAGATGATATGGGAGATGCTAAAGGCTTTCATTTACATCCAGTTTTGCATTCCAGACCAGTAAAACTACAGCTTTTACTGCTCGGATGTGTTACCATTCCTTCTTACGACTAAAAGGTGTTCTAGCACTGAAGGAGAAAAATAAATCAATGAAGCATTGCAGTTGCTAGTACCATAGGTCCCGCAAACACGTCTAAAGGTATAGAGCAACAGACATCCTTTTTGTTTAGTTATTCTTTTTTCATGATTATTTCAAAACTCCCCCCACATTCTCTACTGGTACTGGACGTACTATAACCAGGCCAGCCCAGTACTCATTCCCTTTTCTTCACTAGCCATGCCTTGTGTGTGCAGAAAGGGGTTTTAGATCTTCTTGTTGACAAATACATTAAAACCCTCTCAGTTAAAGACAGTATATGTTTCATACATCTTTTTTGTATTAATGCTGCCAAGACAGGAATGTAAATTACCTTTTCCAAGAGCACTGATGCAAACCTACAGTATATCATCACAGACCCGGGCTGGTGGATCTGATACCAGCCTGGATGGTGCTCTTCATCTTTGGTCTGGAGGACATGGTGCACACATCTCTAAAAATGATCTGCAATACTCTTTTCTTTGACTGTAATACACCTTTCTACCATGTGACAACACTATGGATTCTTTTTGATCTCCACCTGAACCACTTTTTTAATGTGGTGCAGATCTAAGATGGAAACGTATATCACATGAATGATGAAATATCTTAGTGTTAAAGCTGTGCAATTAACTACATTTTAATCATAGATTCAGTTTTGGTTCCCGATGATCATAAAAAATAATGAAGTCATAAATAATGAAGAAAAAATAATATGTTGCTGTATATTCTAACTTGTGTCCTGAATGCACTTTTCCCTGGTTGTTTTACAGCTTCACTGTTTCTGCAATAGGTTCATATTCTCCGAAGGGGGTTTTTTCTATTTGATCTTGTTTTGACAGCTAATTTTCTTTACATATGGACACAAAAACGTTAAAAGTTTTCATTTCCAGCAGGACAGCTGTAAAACAGTTTTAGAATTAGAGTTCTGTTACTGTAAATGAAAGATGGCATACGACCAACGAACACGCACTTCAGGCATAGACCTCACTTGGCCATGGGTGAGTGCGTCCCAAGTATTAAAGGTCAAGTAGATGCTTCTGGCCAAAAACATTTTATATTTTAGTCTGAAATTTTATTTCATCCACCTTTTAAGTTTACAGTGAAAATTTCAAGACTCTCATGTCAAGTTCAACTGCTATTTTTTCTCTGTGTGTGTGTGTGTGGGGTGGGAGGAAGGGGGTGGGGAGTATATTGCAGTTTCCTAATAAACAACATTAATAGTCAATATAAACTGTTTTCTTTCTATTGACTGTTTGATAATGAAATTGTTCCAGTTTGTTTTTCAAACATTTCTGAACACTAGAAAAAAATGATTGTATGACATCACCTTGGGTGACTGCAGCTTGTTTTATGGTCAAAATCAACCACCAGCAGCAACGGGGTGGAATCTAAGTCGAATGTCTTACAAGTTACATTTGGCCAGAATATGTGTTTACAACAATGGTTCATCGTGCCCTGAAGGAGATCAAATGTTTTTGCTCATTTTATAAAAACCCACAGGCTCAAAAACCAAATAATGTTGCAGACAGTGAAAAGAAAGCTCAAAGAAAAAAATAGGATCACCATGGGCATTCTTTCATTTACAGTAACAGAACTCTAATTCTAAAACGGTTTTACAGCTGCCCTGCTGGAAATGAAAACTTTTAACGTTTTTGTGTCCATATGTATAGAAAATTAGCTGCCAAAACAAGATCAAATAGAAAAAACCCCCTTCTGAGAATATGAACCTATCGCAGAAACAGTGAAGCTGTAAAACAACCAGGGAAAAGTCGCTCCCAGCCGCTGAAGTGGTTTTAAAGTCAAGTCGTATTCAGAAGTTTTGTGCCATGAGCAACAGATGAAATGTCCAAAACAGCGTGCATTGCTTCAGCACCATCAAGATCTTGACAAGTCAGTGCTGCACTGCGCTACATCAAGACAAAGGCACATTTTGTCCTTGTGCTTGCCTTTGGTTCGTTTTTATTGGGGAGGTTTGGGCCCAGAGCTCCCAGTAGAAAAAAACAAACAAAAACACACTCCTATTTTAACACCACAAGAGAGGCACTAATGATTATCTCACTGCAACTTCCCAGTTGTTTTTCTTAGTGCCAGTTTAATGTATGAAGTGTTTTATGTCATCTTTCTCTATAACCTAAGCCTTGAACTTGTCATAACAAAGAAAACTTTTAAATGCAAATAAGATTGAAATAAATATTCTCTCAAAACAGTCCTCTTAAAGGCAACGTCCGGCACCTTTATGCCATCACATGTGGCAGCAACATTTTTATAGCAAGAATGCAGCCACATATGAGTGGCACCTGACTGTAGAATTAGATTGATTATATGATAAATTAAACTACTGGCCATACAACATGTCACAAAGTCAAACATGAAGAAGAATTACTGAGAAAGCAAAAAAATAGCATTCACTGTTGCCACTATTGTCTTTAGGAACACTAATGACTATTTTCCATCACTGTGCAATTTCATTTCAATGCAGCTGTCCACAATTGGAGAGGAAGACCATCTAGTCACATAGCAGGACAGCCACCTGGGTGTCACTCATGACCAGCTGGATGTGGGAGCCGGAGACCAAAGCTCAACTTCAGCTACCGCAAACACCACGCCAAGGACAAATCCCAGGCCCCAAACACACTGGGGGCCATTCCTGATTCAAAACTCCTGACATTTCCCAGCCAGAAAACTATGGAAAAAAATTTAAAAAAAGGTCTCCCTCTTGGAAAATAAGATGGAGGTGACCTCAAAAACAAGCAAGTCTTGAAGAGCCTGGGACACTCATACCAGGGATGATGGCCCGTTGTCCTTTTCCACAACCCCATTACCCTCCCCCCATGCATTTACTGAAAGGGCAAAACAATCAGAGGGAAAGCTGAGCTCTGTCACACAGAGCTGTTCAACAGGAGTGCACATGCAAGATCAGAGACGAAACTCCAAAGTCAAGCTGAAATGTTCCCTTTTTTTCCTGCTGGTCTGTACTGCAGCACGTATTCCTGTTCTCTCCAACAGTTTCCTTGTTTTAGAGGAGTGCGAGACATGTTCAGCTGAATGAGCAGCTTTGCACACGCGTAACACAATCTGAGCATCTGGAGTAAAGGTCTGCACACGATTTGATGTGCAGGCTGATCGTAACATATGATGGAAAACAAGACAAACAACATAATGAATGAAACACTGCGTGGATGTGGAAATGCAGCAGCGGATCCACATTGGGAGAAAATGTTCTCCTGCAGGGAAGGAAGGAGGCCTTGTGATTTCTTTCAGCAGGTAGGATTAAGAGAACTGAACATTTGTAAAGGCAGAGGAAGGTAGAGAGTATAAGTGGGGATAGTGAAGCAAGGGTTAAGGCAGGTGGGTGGATGGAGACAGATATGTGGAGATCCAGACAGTAATAAGGTGTTTACATTCCTCATGCATGTTGTTGCTGTCTTATCTGTGAAGGATTATCTGATGGACTGATAAAGACTACCTTCCTCTCATCAACTCCCTTTGCTGGTATGGTGAAGAGGAAAACTTGACATGTTCTGTTTATCCCTGCTGTTAATAAAACATTTTGCTGTAAGTAGACTAATCCGTCCACTTCGTTCATCTCTCCACATTTGTGTAATGGAAGGCTGGTTTTTATTCAGACACTCACACTGAGCTCACTCATAACTAGTAACTTTTTGCATACCTTTTGGATAACTGATTTTAGTCAATGTCCAGTATATTATTACTTTTGTCAGTTTAGATTGATTTGGGCGATCATTGTGACCATCTTATTTGAAAACAAAATTGACATTTGAGTGTTTATCGCTTTAGTTTGTGGTAGTATGAGCTCAGTTTGCCATTTGCATGAGTGTGAGCTCCCAGGTGAGGCTCTGTATACTCTCATACACATTAGTGTTTTACAGGACTTACTAAACCTAACTTGTACACAAGCTGGACTTTCTCCACACTTCTGCGAAGCTGTACAGTTTCAACAGAGGTACAACCCTCCAAAGAGGAATAAACGCGGTATGAAGAGCAGATGTCTTGAATAAATCATGCCACCTTTTGGACATCAGTAAATTATGCCAACCTGGGCTTAACATGTCTTTTAAGTAAAAACAGAGGTTTTTTTCAGCAGTTTTATTAAATTGTTCCTAGTTCAATATTTCAAAATGTTCATAAAAACAATTAGTAACTACTCCTCTGACCTATGTGAATTTTTTTATTTCTTTTTGTTTTAGGTATTCACAGTACAGAATACTTAAGTAAGCTAAGAGACTGGTGCTCTGCACTCCTTCCCATTTCTACCTGCAGTCCACCTCATCCATATTCTTTCTGTCTTCTTCTTATTTTGAGATCATAGTTTTTTTTTCTATCTTTTAAATCAATGCTGTTACACAGTCAAATGTCATTCAGTGCCATTTATGGCTTCACACTAAGTGTGTGGCTGGTACTGGAAGCTACATTCCTCCAGCTAACACCAGCGCTTTTGATGCTTTGACCTTGGCAGATAAAAGCACATCTGTTAGTGCATGCAGAAAAAAAAAAAAAGGGGGGGGGGGGTACTGGAGAGAGAGATGTTCAGTGAAAACACATCACAAGAATGTGTTTGTGTAAATCAATGTGCATACATGTGAGCAATGGGGTTCATGCAGCAGTCAAACAGACGCTGGAAAAGATTTCTTGGGACACCTGAAACAAACTGACAATGGCAATGCTGACTCCAGGACAAAAAAAAGCAATCAATCCAAAGGCAAAAATATTCGGAGCAATTCTGTAGCGCGGTGGTCTTGGACAAATATGTTAGCAGGAGACAAATCAATATTCTATCTCCCTTAAGAACCATGAAGCTTGTGGAAGAAAGAAAAATCCATTCTTGTGTAATCTTCTGTTACTATGACATTGAAAAAGCAGTTGGAAGAAAAGGAAGAAGTTTGAAAGAAACATGAAGACTCGAAAGATGCACCGCTGTCTCAGACACGTAAAGTCTGTCAGTCAAAAGTGGCTATGATTCTTTTATTTTGTCTCGACAGCAGAGTTCATACAGTACATCTGGTAGAACTGCATCATGTCACCTGTTCAGAGGAAAATTAACAAGAGGAGGTGAACTCCTTCTTGCTTCAGCTCTCTATTCTCTCACCCGCCCGTCACACACTTGAGCCTTTCCATACTTCTGCTGTTTTTAACCACTCTCCCACTCCTCCGTTTTATCCCCCACCGCTCACACAAGTACACAGTCGCATATACCTCCCACCACCGTCAGCCTGCTGCTCTGATTGCCGCGGAGATCAGGCCGACCAGCACATCACAGAGACTGAGCTCTGTGGACTGTGCATGTGGGTGGATTGCAATCAGGCTCAACTCCAGCATTAATACAAACGCTACATCCTACAAAAAAAGACAGAGCACAGTTGGGGGAAAAAGGACAGAGAGGGAGGATTGAGACAAGAAACCAAACTCTAAGAATGTGCAGCTGGATGCAGTAGGATGCCGGAGCAGTCGCGCTGCAGCACTGCTGGGTGGGTGAGCGTATGTGCATTTGTGTGATGCATCAAGATTGTGCTTGCATCAGTACTAAAGACTATGACAAAAGACATCATTTAGTAATATGTCTTCGTTCAGATGTTTAGAGCATGTATTTTAGAACTCTAAGCACTTTTGTCTGAGATGAAATTGAAGAGTGTTATTTATTCAGTATAAAAGAATCCTTGCTTCTGAATTTGCTCAAATGTACATGCAAAAAAAAAAAAAAAAAAAAAAAAAAAACTTTATGGAGTCTGTTCATTCCTGAAAAGGTTATATCAACTAATTACAACAATGGGCTGGATTTGCAGGCTTAGGATTTTAACTGTGTATTCTTTTAAGTATAACTTATAATGAAAAAAAAAACACTGCTCATCTTGTTACAAAGCAATGTTCTCCTGGAAGAAGAATGTACCCCAGCATTCACATGAATGTTATTTGGCATTTGAAACCTAACTTAGAGTGTTTGCAGAGCAATTACCCCACTCAGCGTGTCAGCATCGTTCCCCTGGGGTGGCCTCAGCAGGTCTGAAGTAGTCCCTCAACAATTATTTAAATGCATGAAGAACACAAGGTGTCTGAGATGTGGTTTCAGAAATCCCCAGGTAGCATTCTGACGGGACTAGATGGCATCTACGGGAAGCAAGCCCAGCTCACAGAGACTCCACCCCACACTCTACAGAGCCCAAATGACCTGTTGCCAACATTCTGGTACCAGGAACTAAAAAGTATCCTCAAATGTTCTTTGTCCAAAATCCAACTAATCAGAACTCTTTTGGGACGATGTGTTCGAAATGAAGCAAATGCTCTTAACGTCATGGCTCTTTTGGTGAACTTTGAGTTGGTTGACTGAATCATACATTTAAAAGTTTTTCTTGTCAACTATACTGAGTGGCCATCAAGATGAATGCAGCAGTGAATTTAGCCTTTACTGTATTTCTTGCTCTTCCTAAATTAATAATTCCTTTTTATCATATTATTGTAGACACAACTTTACTGCTCACAGTTCACTAGGAATTTCTCCCTGTTTTATAATAATTGAAACAAAGGCTCAAAGAGTAGTAAACAATTGGCTTGACAAGATTAATGGATAATCTGCTAAGAGTGGTCTGAAGAGGGGCGCAGGAAGTCAACTTTGTCAAATTGACAAACAAAATGTTTTTTTTCCATGAGTTGTAAACTGATTCTTAATCTAAATCTTACAAAATAAGTAGAACAACTCTTATGTATGTTACTTTTTAACCACCTTAAATATTAATCTTTCCATCTTTAATCATGACAATTTCGTCAGTGGATTCTCGGTTTGCCCATATGAAGTCAATGAACTCAAACTATGAACTTTGTGGGTACAATATCAACAGTACTGATACTATAGCTAAATCAAGCAAACATTAATAACACAGTAGTAAGAGTCCGAGCTTTGATTTCTTATACAAATACAAGTTATGACCCAAAGATTAGATAGGAAACAGTTGTAGCCAGTACTCAAGTA
The DNA here is from genome assembly GCA_028564865.1 of Zenarchopterus dispar. Classification (NCBI taxonomy): domain Eukaryota; kingdom Metazoa; phylum Chordata; class Actinopteri; order Beloniformes; family Zenarchopteridae; genus Zenarchopterus; species Zenarchopterus dispar. Next base: position 2,274,550 of record JAOWBL010000014.1, on the reverse strand, counting down.
ATGGGGAGGGTCTGATGGTGGTCTGGACCCCAACTCAGACTAGAAAAAGATATGAAAAACAACTGGTTAGGGAGTAGGAACATGTATATAATGTATCTTACCTGCAAAAATAATCTAAATTTCATGTTCATATCTCAAGAAACTTCAAAATAAAACATACTTCAGAAGTTTAATACTCAGGTTATTACAGCATGTATTTTATTAAATGTTGAGTGAAGCAGTGGTTTAAAGCATTTCTAATAAGCCTAATTATATACTTGTCAGGTTTTTCTTGTTAAACATGTTCTAACAAAACGTCATAGATCTTTAGCATCTTATTCATTTTCAAATGTTCTTCTAATATGATGTTGGGTGGTTCTGTTTTTAGTGGAATATACATATTCACAGTCTAGAATTTAAACCTATTTCTATTAAAATATTCATCTAATTTGAGTTCTTTGAAATGTTTTAGGAAATTTTCAAGGAAGAAGTATATTATATTATAGATTATTATCATCATTATTGATTTTTTGAATTCAGTCACTAAGGGTTGCTACATTTTGCCTGTAGATGCACTTGAAAGCTCTAGATAATTCCAGTCTCTGTTGTCTCCTTACGAAGACAACAATCATTTGAAAAAGCTCGGAGGCTGTCAGTGGTAATGTCCTGAACTTGTTAATAATGTACAAAGAGGAAGTGATTTTTTATGACTCCAAAGACTCACTTGAGACAAAACAGAGCTGGAGCCTACTGAAAACCTGTCACTTGCATCACTTCGTCTCATATCCACTCCCCTCTCTCATTTGTCCTCATCTGGGCTCTGAAGCGCATGTGATTTTCTGAGTTGTTCTCTCCGTCTCAGCTTCCATTTCTCATTCCCCCTCTCCATGTTATTGTTATTTTCATTCTCTGGCTCCTGCCCACCTCTTTATCTGTGGCACTTCTTGTCTGTCTCTTCTCCCTCCCTTTTCCTGTGTTGATTGCCAACGCATTCATTCTTCTACGCCTGCCTGCTCACTAATGGCCGTGGCAGGTGTTCTCCCAGGTGTCTGAGCAGAATGGCCCGAGCTGAGTCTTTAAAAGCATTGGCATCAGCGCCTCAGCAGCCCTACCTGTGGCACGGACCACCTTCAACAACCCTTTGCCTCTGAAAGGCCACAGACACAAACACACACTTGTCTTTCCTCACACACACAGACACATGCACATGCACACTGAGAAAACTATGTTCATCACTTGTACTTAAGCTGTCTGGGCTGCTTGTCTAATTGGGTCCCCATTTTGTAATGTACACAAACCAAAAACACAAATAGCATCATTAATAGGGGAACCCTAAGAAGAAAGATGATAAAGAAGGGTGTAGTTTTAAGATATACTGGCCCTGTTAGTGGAAAGTCCAGTTCAATGCAGATGAACAGGAATGTGAAGAACGCCCATTTGTGATCAGACGTGGGTGGAACACCCTCTTTGGTCTGGCTTTTAATATCTCAGCAAGTTATTTCTTCGTAGCCTGAGTTTGACTTTCACCTGATGGACGACCTTTCTTTTAAAGTAAAACCAGTCATGCTTTGTGTCCCGGAGGGCTGGCTCTGTTTCTGCAGGTCAGCCTAATACCTGAGCACAGCCGCTTCAGCTAGCTTTTATGTTGAATGCCAGAGGTTAATACAAGGAACGGGTACCATTTCAATTATTTGAAGGATCCACTGAATTCAGTTTTAGTGATTTATTGTCATAAATAGAGTATAATATCTATAAATAAGTTATCACTAGCTTGGAATCACATTTAAACAATTATAATTTTATTGAGAATGAGCCATTTATATCCATAAATGCTATTAGTCCCTCTTATTTTTTTAATTAATTAACTAAACACTATGTTCCTATGGTAGCCCTGGAGGGAAAAGCTGAGCACTAGCTCCACAGCAGACGATTCATCATTTTTTTTCACACTTGGAATGTGGCAGTGAAGTTCAGTCTTTAATTTGCAATGTGTTTTCTGTATGCTGAACCGTTAAGTTGTGAAATCAGTGCTGTGACATCTGATTTAAACATTAAAAGCCCATTAAATGCATGCTATCATTTGTAATCACTCCCACAAATCTGACCAGTAGATGTATACGGCTCAGGGAGCCGTCATTGCCTATAATAACATCTAGGACTGGAGTTTACCCTAAATCATAACCTTGTTATCTGCACAGCCCATCTTAAGTTGGAATTTGGTTCATTTAAAGCAAAGAAAATGAATTGGTTAAGATTTGAAAAATACATTTTGGAACCTTTCTCAATGAGAGCAGTTGACTGTTTACATGTTTTTATTGACAGTCCCACACAAGCTCACCTACATCCTCTGGGTTGCTTTCTGTTCGGTGACTGTTACAGATGATGGGCCAGCCTGATCCATTCACTGCACTGAAGAGCACTATGGTCATTGCTTCCCACTTCCTAAAGATTCAAACCAGACGGATGCTGGGGCTTTAAAAGGAATATTTTAGTTGTGAGGGGTGAAAACATTTGCAGGTAGCAACGCTGCTGCAGACCAGAGAGAGGCAGGAGGAGAGCAGAGCCTTTACACGGGATTTTGAATTGACACCAAACTACAAGTGTGCAATGACTAGGTCTTGCAGTGAGTACGACATGTGAAATACAAGCATAGCGGTGCAAAACTGGTTCCATGGAGTCACAGTTGAAGTATGTTTTCTTTTACTTGTTGTCCTGTCTGCAGTAATAAAAAAAAAACTATTGTCCAAGTTTTCATGAAAAGAGGCGAATCAAAGAAGAAAGAGCCCCTGAAGGAGGACTGTAAGTCGCTGGCACCCCTCATGTTCTTGGTCTTGTTGTATTACCGTGTATAGAGAAATGGAGTTAAAAACATATAAGATGTTTCGGTGCAATTCAGTTGTTGGAATTAAAAACTCCCATCAACTGATTAAAAAATTTAGCATGCCAGATTTATAGTTTTGTGAAACTCAAGGTATATTTTTAGCATCAAAATCAAGAGGCCAGAGCCATAAAGCCTCCAGTTTTGAAAGGTGCAATAAAATAGGTTTTTCTTTTTTCTTCTTTTTAATCATAGTCAGTGGAATCACACACAGGCTATTAAGGTTCTAAACTAACCTTGGTCCTTTCTACTTTATTTAATTTAAAAAAACAGGTATTATTATTAAACATGAATGTCAGAAGCTGCATTCAACAGTTTTATCATTTTGCTTTTTAAAACAAAAGAATTAGTTTCTACAAACTGATTAAATAGTTTTTAATAGGCAATTTCAAATTATTTGTTAATTAAAAGTTAAAAGCTAAAGTTGAACTCTTTTTATTCTGTGCCAACAAAATACATATTTTTATGCTAAAAAAAAGTGATACTTTAAGACTGACACAATCCAGGCAAACACAGTGTCACTTGATTCAAGAGTAAAAAACTTGAATTTCTAGAAAGAACATTCTAAAAGCTGTAATCAATGATCAGTCACATTGTTTCTGGAAGGTTTTGCCAGGGAATCAACACGGGCTTTGACCAAAGAGCATGTTAGCGAACAAAATGTTTTTGTCAAATGATGTGTTATTTCCGGCTTTACCATTAAATCTGTTTCCCTACATTTGTTTCAATCTGGACTAAAGTTTACTTGTCTGTAAGCTGCATATATGACATGTCTTACTTTTACTTTCAACATATGTGCTTACATCATTTCCTGGCCATGGTCAAAGACAGACACGTTGATGAGGAAAAATGAAGTGGTCATGCAGGAGAGCAGCCAAAGTGAGTCCAACAGCTGGTTTGGATGTTTAAGGAACATGGAGTTGGTTGTGGTACTGGCACCAACTGTCTTTCATGGGGGAGAGGGGGGCGGGTGAATGACAACAAGAATTTGTCCTTCCTTTTCAGCCTCAAAAGAAAGATCATTTTGTGATGCTGCTGTATTGTCTCTTTGTACAGTGTTGAGCAATGGGAAATGAGCGCAGGCTACAAACCCTTCTTTCTGCTTCACTCAGCTGGATGTATAACGCTCTCACTGATTTCAGCCTGTTGTCTTCACAAATGACACCAACACTCTGGCCACAATGAAGAAAGGTCTACCCTATTATGCCCTTTGATTCAGGTATGGGTACTGGTGTATATCAAAGAAAAACACAAATTTACAGGAAGTAGGAGATGTGTTTGAGTGCATACGAGTGCAAATGTGGCTGCAAAGTGAAAGGAGGAGCATGGGGTGGCAGATGCCTGTTTCAAGACAAAGAACAAGCTTCATGGAGATCAACAGAACAGCACTGGGAAAACAAATGAAAACTCATAAGTCAACATCTCTCCTCCAGCACCAGACAACTAGGACACCCAGACAAAGGGCAAATTAATATCGGGAGTGACACAAGGATGGCAGCTGTATGCATCATGTCATTCAGATGTAGCTGCAGTGAAAAGATGCTTTGTCAGACAACTTGGGTCTGGGAATGGGCTCTCATCTGAGGCTGAAATGTAGAGGAAAATAAAGCAAGTCAGGGGGAGGGGGGACTTTTGTGAGTAGATCAGAACATTTTTAATTATAATATTAACAGACAAAAGAAAAACATGCAAGATATTTTGAATCTGATGTAACTGTAATCAAATCTTACAGCCAGTTGAAAGTGAACACATAAATCTACAAGTATGGCAATCAAGGAAAAAGAAATATGCAGTTAAACTAACACACATTAAAAGCTATAAAAACCGTACTTGGCCTGTCAATGCTTGCTCAGTATGAGGATAGAATGAAGGAGAAGTTTTAGATTCACATTAAGACTGACGGACATGAAGCTGGGTTTCCAGCTAATTTCAAAGCGAATGTGAAGCAAACTTGAACGGCTGACTTGAACAGAACATGCGGATTCACTTTCATTACCTGGTTTTGAAGCAATTAAAGTGACTGTGTGGTGTCGCTGGCAGCTGGCAAAGTAGGCTACATTCCAGATGGCTTTAATAAACGCAGAAATAGTTCTTAATCAAAAAAGCAGTCTTCTTCAGAGAACAGGCATGTTCATTTGCCAGTTTTCTCCCTTTGTCTCTAGCAGGAGAAGTGGCTGAACCTGCATGTGATCAGCCACCTGAGTTACTTGTTTTCAGATACAATACTTCTTCCAAGCTGCTTTTGTTCTGACATCACTTCCAGCCCATTACTGTGATAAGAAGTCCAAAATGGAAAAGCACATTTCCATACACATAATGCTTCAAAGCACCCATTGGCACATGTCCAGCGACACAGTCCAAGTGAAGGAGACAACAAACATCATAAATATCAATTATGCTGCTTTTCTTGTCATTTAGAGATCCACCCCTGAAGTATAAGTCAATCTCGTAAAGTTTCTCACACAGCACACCTGAAGTCAGAGCTGCCACACGCAGCACAGGCAGAAACCTGATTAGTGGGCAGTTTGGAGACGCGGCCCTTGATTGCAGAACTACCCGAGAGCATTGGGAGATGACAAACAACAAAACCAGACGTGCCCACA
>JAOWBL010000014.1:2255034-2268990 GCA_028564865.1 Zenarchopterus dispar | reverse complement strand
TTTGAAAATAGTTGCTTTAGAGCAAGGATGGCTCTCTAAGCTTGACAGGGTTACGAGTTTACCACAGTCCACAGAGGAACATCCAAACAGTACTTCTCATGAGAAGGGCTTCAAAAGAAAATCTCAAACATTCAGCACTCCCAAGATTTTTGTCTGACACAAAGATGTACCTTTACTATACTGGATGCCATAACACACCAGCTGTTTTTGAAATAGGCTCGCAGCATATTTACATTCCTTTTCGAACATCACCAGCCAATTTATAAACTTTAGTGTTGTTGAAGACTTTAAAACCACTCCTTGTACTGATGCTGGGAAATCATTCTCACAACGAGGTGCAGCTTTTGAAAAATGTGCAAAAAGAAAACGACCATAGTTTCCACAACTTACTGTTCTTAATATTTGAAACATGCAAAAGCACCAGTGTGGCCCAACAGTAATGATGGATCGGCTCAAGGGCCAGATGCACTGTAGCTTTTATGCTCAAGTACATGTTTAAAATGTAAGACTGTTGTCACATGTCTCTCTCATTCAGCAGTCCAGTCTGTGGAATAAATCATTTGATCTGGAACCAAGCAATTTTTCTTTGCTTTTAATTGACCTCTTGATTTTTTTTTTTTAATTTTATCTTCATTTGTATTAGTACATATTTTACAGCCTACTCTCTCCCAATTTCACTGTAAATGTTGTAAAACACTTTGAACAGTCAATGAATAGCTCCACATAAATATGCTTTGCCCTTCCTTTTGTCCACCTGACCAAAGTAATAAAATACATGACGCCAGAATATTTGTAGGTTTATTGCAAGTCGGGCAGCATTCATATAATATTATTGCTACACCCCAACTCATGAATATTAGGACAGGCAAGGAGTAAACGTGCATTTTTCTCACAGCCCGACTCTATTTTCTCACCTCCTAACTCTTCTCAATTGTGACTGACATGAAGGTAAAACATTTTAAAGGACTGAAAAACGTGAAATCCAAGTCAGTGGACTAACAGGGTCCGTCATTGTTCCTCCTCCTTATGAGCAGCATGTGAGAAATACCCAGCCAGTGTGCTGTGAAATTTTCACACACAATCTGTGTGTGAAAATTTCTAGTCTGCAATTGACCAACCTACTTCTCACACAGTATCCCATAATGCAATGTGACTCTATGCTTGAAGACGGTCATAGTAACTGGCTTCCGGTTGTGGTGTAGCATCACAAACTAGCAAAGATCATGAAATTGTGTTACGTAGTTGACGGAATTGGAAGAAATGACATTAACAAAGTAAAATTCTATAATTAAATTTGCTTAAGGCAGTGGGAAACTTTGCAAACAGAGACTAGAGGTGTCCTCCAGCCATTTGAAGCAGACAGCTTCTCTTTACTCCGTGGCAGTGTTGCTCTGATTTAGCTCCACGGAGAATCTGGAGCTTGTCATACGTGATGTGATGCAATTGTAAGGCAACCCTGAGGCCCAAAGCTTACAGTCCCCACAACACTAGAGCTGCCTTCCTGCTCACAGCAGAAAATTACCGGAGCTTTAACCCAAAACACATAACACACTCACAGAAACTTCTAGTTTATTCAAATTTTCCAACACTTGGTACAAAATGACACTTTTTTTTTTTACCAATGTTGATTTTCATCTCTAAAAAATCTGCATCAGATGATTTTAAATGCCACATAAATAAAGGTTTATTGTGTCACCACAGGTTAAGCTATAACCCATCAGGAAAATAATCTTACCATTCTAGTAAAGTGCTCATCTAAAAGAGTAACTAATAGCCATGGTGACCCACTAACAGGACAGCATGAAACAAACTGAATCTTGATGTGCCATTACTGCCAGCCATGTTTGATTGAGTTGTGACATCCTCTGAACGTGGTCACTACAGCCGTTAACCTTTGCTACAGAAATGTGGAAAGTGTGAAAAGAAAATAAATCAACAAGAATAGTACATTCTTAGTTTTTGATTTCAAGATGTCAAATTTCACTTGAAAGTCTAATTTTACATCTGCACATAAGGCCATTATTATTTTATTTCTTATGTCATAATCAGTACAGGGTGAGCGTTAACAGACGGGAATGTGATGAAAACAACAGACAGAAAAGGGAAAACCACCTCTCATCTTTATGACCCCTAAAGTTGGTTTTATAGAGTGAAAATAAATCTTTGTAGCGTAAGATAATGTGTTTGGTTTGCAAGTTAATCAAAGCAGTGATGCATCACCATCTTTAAAGTGTTCACGATGAAGCATTTATAACTATTTCTGTTAAATTTTAGTGACTAAGTATGCCCAAAACATCTAATCAGATTCTGTTTGAACTCAGCAGAATCATCGGGACATTCTAAACTTTAATGACAAATGAATGTTGTTGTTGTATAGAGACTGATGCATAAAACCTGGCTCTCAGAGCTTTAACTAACATTTTCTTGCCTACATTCTTACCCTGATCTAAACCTGGGTTCATATAAAGTTTCTGTGTGCTTTTTTAGTACTGTAAAACAACCAGTAGCTCATTTTAAAATGCTGAATGGGGACTCACAAATAATTTTAGTACATTGTTAAACTATTGAAATTTTAAACAATAAACAGTAAATGTTTATGGCGATTTGTGATTGCAGGTCATGAGCAGCTGCCTTTGGTACCAAAGCATGGGTATAATACGTTCAATAGTTCACTTTTAAAGCCAGGATAACAAGTTGCACGAATTCAAGCAGAAGACAGAGCACACTGTGCTTGCAGAAAACAGCCTTGATGTTCAAATCAAATATAAAACAACGCTCAAGAGTCTCAAAACATGTGCACGCAGAAGATGCTTTTGTACTTTTGCCAGAATGGCCGCATCTCACCGCAGGCTGTGAATGTTGGTACTCAGAAAACCATTTCCTCAACATCTTGTCGAAGACTGCTCAGAAAAACAGAATCAAAACTATCACCATACAACTGCCATAAAAGTGTGAAAATGTGAAAATAAAAATGCATGTTCCTACCTGTATTACAGACATGTTTCCAAGGTCCAGTCTGAAAAGGTAGTTTCTGGAAAGAGGAGGCAGAAAAGGGAGATATATGAATGACTTTCCCTCGCTGAGAACGCCATGATACCATCCATCAGTCTTAAGTTAATGTTTTTCATTCTAGGACAGCCTGTGGTTTTTCACAGTGATGCAATATTAGCTGTGTTTGGCCGTAAGTGACTGTAACAAAGCCAAACCAAGCTAAAGTTGAACTCATATTCTCATCAGACTATACGAACACACACGCACTATTTCAGCATGATGTATTTCCTCCAAATTCATTCCTCCTGCCAAATCCAAAGCTTAACTTGGTCCGGTGAGGCCTCGGCAGAGCACTTTACAAGAGTCATTATCCGAAACCGCAAAGAATGAGTGAGTCAGAGAGAATATTGCGTTCTCAGTAATGTGCCCTGCGGGGTGAGAAGCTGAGTGGATTTACAGTTTCTTACCTGGCACCCACAATAAGCTCATTCCTAGTCAGGTCAAGGGTGAGCTGTGAGTAGTCTCTCGCGCCGGGGTGGGAGAAAGTGGATATCCACGGGCTGAGTGCTGAGAGACAGATACAGAGAGAGAGAGAGAGGGTTAGCAGGGGCTAAAGTATGCCAAGACACACAAGCAGTGACATTTACTCACAAAACATTCTTCAGTTTACGGATACAAACCAAAACGTCAGTCATTAGGATTTTAATAGACATGTGTGGGCACATGATTATGTTGACACGTTTGCTTGATCAGAAGGAAATCGATAGTCATTTATGAAGCCAAAAAAAAAAAAAAAAAGTCCTTCCCCGTTGCAGCTTCTCTGATTTTCCTCTTCTTGCCATTGGACAAAGAATACTTTTGGGTTTTGGATCTTCACCATGGCATTCTTGACTGACCATCGCGCTAATCATCACTGAGCAGGAATAAAAACTGAAAGAAAAAAAAAAAGCCCAGCTAACGAAAAAGTTCCCCCTCGTTGTCATGACGTCTCCCACAGAGAAGGACAATGCTGTCCGGGCGACATCAGGCACAACAATCCTGATCCGACTAGACATTCAGACAAACACAGCTCTGTGTGGCACACAGGCCTCAATCCCCAACGCTGTTTGAGACTGGCATTTACAAATCAAAGTTTCATAGCAGCAGAGCACAGGGACCGTCTGGCAGGGCTTTTAATGTCACGAACAACGTAGAAGGAAAAGAACTCTTTCTCCGGGATCGTAGTGTGATCCTGTGTGCGAACCTCTAAACGGATTTCACCATGTGGAAGATTGGCCAACATAAACGGATTTGCCATATTTTTCTCATGCTGTACACAGAATCACAGCAGTTAGTTGTCACAGTAATTCCTTTTACCACCTTGAAAAACTGTGTTAAATAGATCTTAGCTGGGTTTTTTTTCCCCTTTCATCTTAGACCGAGTTAGGCATTTGGATTGACAATGCAAAAAACTTTAAAGTTGTGCATAAAATCTCATTTTAATATTTTCATGTTTGTGAAAAAAAACAGTGTTTGTCAATCAGATAAAGGATTAGGAGATTCCCACTGTAAGTGAAGATATATGTTTAGTAAAAAGGGAGAAATGAATAATGTAAAATCAATTATTTACTTATTCTTTACATACGTAATTTGTTCCAGTAACTTTAATCCATGGGGTTAAAGCTGGACAGATCTGTAGGTGGGTCATGCTAGACAATAATATTGTTATAAGAGGCAGAGAAAAAAAATCCCTATGCATGTAAAAAAAAAAAAAAAAAGATGCTTAGCATCCGCAAATGACAAAAAATATCACAGCATCTCAACCGAACTTGAAAATCATTTGGTACATTTACCCTGACTAAAATCTCGCCAAACGTTTAGAACCTTTAACATTAGCGTTCTGCAAAGCTACTTATAAAAGCTGGCAGGTGTGAGTGCAGACGACATCACAATATTGGGTTAAAAAAAAGTCCCAGCCAGCAGAGAAACAACTCTCCAACATGCAAAGAGATACGTTTCAGAATAGATGAGGCCCATATGGCTCCTTCATCTGGAACATAACTACAGAGATGAGTGATGAAAAGACAGAAGGCTGCAGCGCCACAACAGGATGGTGCCCTTCATTTAAAATACAGACAAAATACAATCACAGAAGTGAAAACACACAAACGCCCATACACACTGTAGTGAAATGAAGTGAAGTGCCAGTTTGTGCTGAGAGACCTCTCTCTGCCAGATGTGGGTCATTTTCCCTGGACCGCTGTCAGGTTGACCTTTACTCTGGGATTTGTAGCTATAAGGTGTGATTAGTGCTCATTCATTTAATAATTTAATGTACCACTCTGGATGGAAACGTCACACCTATATATAGACAAAAAAAAACAAAAAAAAACAGCTGGCCTCTTAAATGGGACAAATGGCTTCTACATTGGGGCACACATGAAAATCTGTAATACCTTCAGAGGTGGTGTTGAAACCCTCAGCCTGAACATAATCAAAAATGCAGCACACAGCCCTTAAAAAGAGGTGTTGAAGAATCCCACAGAGATGAAAAAGCTTTCTGCAGAAGAAAAAACAGGAGGATGAAAGCCTTCCTGTATGCTGCAACAAACATTGCTTACAAGACTTTGACTCATGTCCTTCTGCTTTTTTAATATTTTTAGACCATAAAAGATGGACATACTGGGCTATATGATTTGTCTGGCATCATAGAAAAGATATAAACAAATTAAAACAGAACCAACAGTTCTCTTCTGACTGAGAGCAGAAGAGAAACATCATGTCCCAGCCATCCAGACAATCCAGCGAATGTAGCCCTTTAAAATCAGTAATAGACTGTAAAACCTTTTTACAGGCAGAATTTTATCTGCACTAATCACATAATAAATCACTTGGTTCCCCGAGCTGTTCTAATACAATGCAAATTCTGTGGGAGGCCCTCTGTTCCTCTTGCTATAAATATTTATACCAACATTTCTCTTAGTCTAGTATGCATTTTTGCTTTGACCATTTTTGATGTGCAGGGTGGGTTTTAGAAGAAAGAGCAGGCAAGTGCGTTGAACCACCTGGGCATTAGTTTCATTAAAATCTGCTGAGGCCAAAGCTGGAGGAGCAGAAGTCAACAGTGGGGAGTTTAGCCACTTTTAGCTCCATAATCTTATAAACCAGATGTGACAGTGATACAAATTATCCGTCATAAACCAGCACGAGGTTAGTATTCTTGTAAACCACAATCAGAAACATTAATTATGATGCAAAAACAAGATAATTCAAACTCTAAATTCTGACTCGGACTGTACTGACATGTACGGCAACACTAATTTTGTAAACACGTTGTTATTGTACATGCTAAAAGCTTTATGTGCCGACATAATTATTCTGAATTTGCATATCAAATATTTCATTGTCTTAATTATTCAGTTTTCCTGTCTTCTTTGACTACATTATCTCTACAATGTTCACTGAACATATGCATGTGCTTAAAAGAGGTTTTTAACAGTTTGGTGATGTCAGTATACTAAAGGTTGTGTAGGATTGGTGTCCAACTTGGATTTCCAGCGAGACAGTCAGCAGACGTCCACTCCCACAGCTGCCTTCAAAGTGACGAGTGTTGCTGGCACCCATCAGTATTTATTCTATGTTCAACATGAATCAGACTCAGTCTTGATTTTTGATTAAAATTAGTATTTTACATTTAAAAAACATCCAAATGGCATAGGAAAATAAAGGTTGTATCTTTAACGTGATATTTTGTTGCACAGCCTTTTACAGCAATCACTGCTGAGAAGCGGTCTCTGGAGGCCTCAAGGAGACTTCTTCATCAGCAAACTAGTATTTTGTTTCACTCATCACAAGCAATCAGCTCCAGCCATCTCAGGATTGAAGGGTACGTGGCCCACATTGTATTTTGCACATCTTTCAACAGGTGTTCATTAGGAGAAACATCAGGAAATGGTTGTGTCTTGGTGCTTTCAGTTGTGTTTCAGGTCATTTCATTGGAGGAGGACTCGTATCTCGTATCCTGACACTGGGCAATGCTTTTAACTCTAGGATGCACAAGGCCCTCTGGGATGGACAACAGGTTTGGTGTCCCTTTTTCCCCTCTTTGTTTTTCTTTTATCATTTGTTGTCAGCTTTATTCAAATTCAGCGTACCGAAAAAGCTCTGGGTTTTTCTCATCACTCTCACACAAACTGTTTGTCATATGTATTATCACTTTGTTTTTCATTTCATCGTGGAGTCCTCGTGGCTCTTCGCCCACGAAGAAGCATTGCTGTTCAAAGTAGACAGAAGTTGTGATCTGACAATAATCTACCTTGACTTTGGATGTTTTCTATTTCTCTGTTTCTCTACCAACTGCACTGTTCCAGCAATCGAGCCTCTCCTCATGCAGCCACATCTCGTCCCATGGATGATATACTCCTAAAAAACATTTGCAACTGTAATCACATCAGTGGGAAGATGCTTGGAGATGGTCTTCAAATCTTTATCTCTACCACGCTTATCTACAACTTAGTTTTTGAGCACCTCTAACAACTTCCTCCTGTATTTACTCTGGTTCACGCCCAGTATGGCCAACACATACCAAACTCAGTCGGGTCCTTTTAAATGGACAAAATGGCTGATAAAAATACTGATAAAATCTACAATTCTAGTTAAATTGAAATAATTTAAAAAAATGCTAGAATGCAATTTGATTAGCCAAATATGTGTTAAAGGTGGTGTGCCTACCTGTTGTACTGTGTTGTGTAATCTCATGTGTAGATGTTTGTGCAGGCTATTAGATTCTGCAAACAGCATAAATACTGACAAACCTGCACTGAGCTCGGTCACGATTTTTTCTTCTAGTATGTGGAATCATTGGCATCTTAGTCTATGTGTAAATCTGTGATATTATAGATTATGTCTGTTTTACTTTTTTATTGTTCTGCACTTTTTTGTGCAATGGATCATTTGTGTTATCTTTAATAAAGCTTGACTAGTTGAGTGATTGATTGTGATTTATATTTATTTTTGTGGGCACCAACTAATCTATCCAGGCTATTTTAACATATCCTTAAATCCTATTTTTTTCATACTGAATGCTTCCAGAAACACAAGACCATTGTCAGCCTTTAATTTAAAGACTTTTCAGGAGGAATGAAACCTAATTTCATTGAGCCGTGAGGGCAGCAACAAATTTGTCCAGGTAAATACAATCCTGCATCTGAGGCTGGCTTAAAAACAAAAAGCAAACAGTTGCTATTTAAGAAAAGAAAGCAGCTTGAGGTTGACACCAGTACAATCTGCAGAGGTAAAAACCTAAATTAAGACCGGCCCCCTTCAGTAGATACAAATTAGATACAAAATATGAAACCAGAAAACCTCTACAAATAAAAACGAAAAAGACAGACCATTAAAATGTGACTTATTCTCCAAATAAAAAAAGACCATTAAAACTAAGCATACAACATGAACCATAAAATTAGACTGTACAGTGGAGAAATAGATAACACAAGAATAATTTCCATGAAGGTATAATACAACTAGTAGCAAAAACAGGAGCTGTTAGGTCTGCATTCACAGAATTCAATGATCAATATAAATCACATTAAAACCATTCTGAGGGGCTTATTTGCCCACATCTATAATACCTCTTCAAAAGGGAAAAAAGAGGGCAAGACTGAGTTTGATGCAGTGGTATGCAGCAGAGTTCGTGAGCTTGTTTATTCTTATGAAAGGGTCTAACAACAGCCAATGGCCTTTCACTGACTGACATTTATCTTCCTGTTTACAAGTGGTTTTATGTGCGCTGCTCACTTTCTCCCCTTGTAACTGTCTGGGCCCGGTGGCGGGGCAGGAGAAGGAAAATAATGGCGGATGAATATGAAAGCCTCTCCCATGCAGTTGACTCGTGGGGTTCAATCTGGGCTTGATGAACGATCATGTCTTCCTCTCAATTGTGCAATCAGCAGGCAGACGGATTAATGGGTTACGCCACAACTGTCAGAGGGATGGCATTCCCCATTTGTCTCCCACAGACACAAATCAAAACCTGCCTTCTTCCATCAACTTTTTTTTTTTTAAAAACATTAACGTCAACCCAGCATGTGGGAGAATGCACCTGGACCATTTTCAGTCACCACAAGACCAACGCTGTATGAAATCTGGACAACATACTAGAGCTGAAGAAGTGAAAACACAACAAAAATGATGGATTCAAAAAAGAAAAAAAATACAACGTCTACTTGCATGAACCATACAGCTTAAACACAGTCAAATCTGTCAACCCCTAAAACCTGATGCAATGTGAGATTCGCCGAAGTTTGAGCTCAGAAAAGGGGCTATTTGATAAAAATCCAACCTCACCTTCATCTAATCCCTTCATGTTTGAGCTGCTCGGTAGTCTTCTAGGTAGTCAATCAAACTTGGTGAATTTCTGTCGTGGAAGGATGGTGTCAGCTATGAAAAGTGTAGTGGAAACTTAAATAGAGGGTGTAGGTGGGGGGATTTAAGGTGCAGTTACCAGAATAGAGATGTAAGGTCCTCTTGTGACCAAATGTTTTACAAAAAGGTAAAAAAAAAGAAGAAGAATCAGACAGTTAGGGAAATAATTTCTAACCAGTCGGGTCTGAAGTGAAGGATTACTTAGCAGTGCATAAACTTGGTGTGTCTGAGAGAAAAGTAAACAGGTTGCAGCTTATCCCAGCTGCTACAGGTTCAGCAGTGGACTACACCTGGACAGGTTTCAGCCCATAACACCGCCATACCGAGACAAACAACCCTACACTCCTACTGTTATAGGCTATTGAAATCACTCATCAGCCTGGCAGGCATGTTTCTGGGCTGTGAGAGGGAGCAAAAGTGTAGATTTAAACCAGTTCTTCTTGCTGTGAGGATCAATGCGTTTCCTCTTTGTACAGACACATCGAGTATGACAAGTGAATTTCATGCCCTCACTCACTTTTCCTGCAGGATAGCCAGAATCATCCTTCAAGACCATCCTCTAACAAAGCTGCATCAAACAGACATGTCTGTAATCCTCTCTGCATCAGCACAGCATCCGAGTGAACAGCCTTTTTTTCTGAGAAAAACTTCCTCTTTTTCATTTTAGCACTGTAAATAGCATTTAAGAGGCCAGGAGCTCAACAAGTTATTGTCATTAATTTGTCGTCAGTTGTTGATAATGACTCATCAAACTAATGACTCAAACAGAAAAGCGATCATCTGGGAAGATGCAAACCCTCAACATTTAAGAAACATCACTCAATACTTTGTCTCATTCCCAAATTCCTAGCCAGGTAGTTCTTGGATTGTTTGGTGAAGGGTACATTAGAAAACATAAGTTAATACATCTATTTAACAGCAGCAGTGTTAACGTTGACAGAAATCACATAGTGGATCTATTAGAAAACTGATGACATTTGAAAGCCTAAATATGAGGCTCTCTTTCCATTTCTCACCTCTCCTTTTAGTCCTGACTTCCAGCATTTGGTTTACTGGTTGAGTTTTTACTCAAAGTGTGGCACGCATTCGTTTAGAGGTATTTAGAGAATGTGTTGATCTTTCAGCAAGTTGGAGATCAAGTTTACTCTTTTAGTCTGTTAGGAAAGCTTCCTTACAGCTTACATAAACAGTTTACATATTGGGTAATGAATAGATTACCCTTTATGCTGGGATAGATTGACATTTCTTGTGGTAGGAGAGGTCACAGTGGGCAGGAGTGTCTGCAGGGTATTATTCTTGTCAGGTGAGGGAGGCGAGCAGGCGGACTGCTGTCAACAGACCAGGCTTGATATAGATTCTTTTGAAAAATACCTGAAATTTAACTCCATCATCAAAAACCCCCACCCCAATGAATCACAATTATCATTTTGTGTTTTCTTAGTTGCTTAATGTTAGGCTGATACAGATCATGTAACCTGCACAGAGTAGTTTGTTGTTGATACAACACCATAATTTAGAAACTACGGTCTTAAATGAGCCACTTCTCATAACATTTACCTAAATGATATAAAACCCAGTTTTAAAAAAGTACAGCAAAAGAATACTGTTTGGTAACTACTGCAATATAGTTAAGAAAATGAACTTACGTGGTTGTTCGATATGACTGCTAACTCACAAATCAAAAATATCAACACCACCATCATTTAGTAGCCACTTTAGTCTGAAAATCCTTCATTCAGTGAGCACTTCAGTTTTTCAGGGTACATGACATCACAGAGCAGGATCAGAGGAGAATTATCCAACCTCCCTATCTTTAGCACCACGACCGTTTAAATAATGATGCACTTGCTTTTGATTGGAAGCTGGTCACTCAAATCTGTAACACAGGCTTCAAAGAGAGACCGGTATGAATTTGAGACGCTCACTTCACCTCTGAAAATAGGCCACGAAGAGAAGAGCTGTACAGATGCAGTCAGAAAAGATGCTTTTGTGTCCCTGTAGTATTTTGGCCAAAGTAGGTCACAGACATTTCATGAGACACTCAGGAAATTGTGTCAACTTTTTTTTTAAATAAGAGGACATATGTCATTTTTTTGAAAACCACTGCAAAAACCAATATGGATAAAAATGAGTTTGCATCAGACTTGATGGACATTCCAGGTAGAAAGCAGTGGCTGAGGACTACATTTTAAACTGTGGGTTTAACCAAAGTTTTGGCTGATGAAGTCCTACACTACATCATAGTTTTATCATTAACATTATAATCAGGCATCTCTCTGATTGCTACCCTCAAGCACTCCTCTGTTTAATGAGCTCTGAATGGCAAACATTATACTAAAGGTAGCTGTCTGTCATCTTCCTTCAGGGCATGCACAGCAACACAGTGTCTCGCTAATGGAAATAGGAGGCAATATTAAAAATGTCTATCTTCAGGGCAATGCTGTTGCTCCAATATTGTTAACAAAACAGGTCACAAGAAGGCTGGCGGCTCTCTGCCACCTAGCAGGTGCTCCCGTGAATGACGGATCACCTCAAGTGTCAGCTACCCCGTGATGCATGAATTTAGCACAGCAGACATAACAAAATGTGAAAATAAACAGAGTGATCTAAGAAATGATTGAGAAAGGAATGGCCGAGGCCTGCACAAATTTGCATGCGATATCCATTTACACTAAGTACTTTTTTTTTGCAAATAAACTTAAAGAGTATTAATAAATGACACATTTCTTTATATTTTTGTGGTTCTCTCATTTAAATAAAAAACACTTTCCCTGCAATTTCAAATATTTTCACAAGTCCATCTTATCTCGCAAAAATCCCTTCAATTGTGCTTTGTTCAATCTTTTTTTGTATCTCTCTTGTCTCTTCCTTG
The DNA here is from genome assembly GCA_028564865.1 of Zenarchopterus dispar. Classification (NCBI taxonomy): domain Eukaryota; kingdom Metazoa; phylum Chordata; class Actinopteri; order Beloniformes; family Zenarchopteridae; genus Zenarchopterus; species Zenarchopterus dispar. The sequence continues at coordinate 2,256,722 of JAOWBL010000014.1, read as the reverse complement.
CATACCACTCTCCACCCGTCTTACTTTCGCCGCTCTTTCTATCTCTCTCCTCCGTAACTTTCAATTTTCTCTGTGGCTGACTTGCAGAGGGTGATAGTTTGAGAGAGGCTGCTGTGCCTCAGTGGAGCACGATTCTCCCTCTATCTGTCCACGCTCCTCGCCTGCTTGCCCTCCTCTGGCTCGACTGAACTCTGATAAAAGGGTCAGCAGGTTATGGGCAGAGCACAGTGAAAGTCTGGAGACACTGGGACCCACTGGAACCACAGGAGGAACAGCACTGGGGCCAGAGGCTAATAGCCTCTCAGTCAGTGACCGGTAAAGATGTCCGTCTGCCTTTTAGAGGTGAGGCAACATCTAAGGATATTGACAGGACAATTCTGCTTGAGCAGAGTTATAAACCAACAGAAAAAAAGTCTGAAAAAAGCAAACACAAGGGAGATAAGCAGCAAAAGACAAATTCTGTTGCAGCTTTGTGCAACAGTGAATACCGAATGACAAGAACTTGAGAGAGTCGTTCCAGGCTCAAATCTTTTACTCCATCCAAAGACTCATTTTCAGGCTGCCTATAACTAATTCAGAAAGTTGTGTTATACCAAAAGTTTTGATGTGTAAGTCACTTCAGACATTCAAATATGTGCTTACATAGAAAAACCTGTCCCTTTGAGCCCTACCCAAACATATTTAGTTTTTTTGTTTTTATTTCTATTCACATCTTCCCCACAACTTTAGTCCTTTCACCTACAGCATCCATTACAATTACACAGAAAAGGTAGTGCCTATCATACCATTGACCCAGGTTTTCCTGTTTAGTTCTGTTGCCGAGGTGAGAGCTGAAGGCTGCTGGATAATTATAAATTAATTGTGATGTGAATTCCTTCAGAATTTTATGGAGCTTTATTCAAGGATCAAATCATTTTAAACTGCAAATCCAAAGTGTATATCAACTTTGAGACCACTGTAGTCAATTTACACACCAAAGGAAAGCCATAACTTTTTAAAGGCATGATCTTGAACATGCTTAATCTAAACTCTATTTCATGAACCCATTCTGTTGGCTGATTGATCAGTGACAACTGTGAGGAATATATTTGCCTTTGGAGAATTCTTCGTTGCCTCTCTCTCTTGATGCAGAACTCATAGCATGGTATTCACTGTAATATCAGCTCCTAGAAAACAACTCTCCACATATGCAGCACATTATTCTGAAGTGCCCTTCTTTCATTCCAGGTTCTTCTAGTCTTTTTTTCATCTCTCTGGAGAGTTCTATTTTTTTCAACAGAAAAAAACTAAAAATATAAAAAGGAAGAAAAGACATTCTGCTTCATACTATATGCTGTTTGAAGGAGTCTGAACGTAAGCAAAAATAAGACATTTGTTGAAGGTATTTCTCTGAATGAACAAGTGTTGACTGGTTTTGCACATTTTTCTCATTGGTGTTTAGAGAGATTTAGAAATGTTCCAAGAAAAACTGCTGATATATGGAGCTAAAGTTGGAAGCTACCAGTGAAATGTGTGACTGACTTTTATAGAAATGCATTTTGTGTTGTGATCCTGTGGGGGCAGCTCCGGTGCAACAGCTGATTCCACTAATCAGCACACCTGATTAGTGATTTATATATATATATATATATATATATATATATATATATATATATATATATATATACACACACACACACACACACACA